>CM054180.1:105358134-105663134 GCA_028829895.1 Sinotaia quadrata
AGCATATAAAAACACAAAACCCCCACAAAATAATAGCGAGATGTAATAACTTCTATTCTCCCAACCCTTCATCACAAAGAGTAGTTCACTCTTTCCAACCCTTTCCCTTCATGTCTGACGTTTTATCTCCCTTGCATAACAGTAACCCGGACGACTTTGAGAAGCTGAATAAAAATCAGCACTAGTTGATATAGTTGTTGATTCTCCCCTCCCCCCGACACGCCCCCCCCCCACCTCCCACACACAACAAACTGATTTTAAAAGGAAAGAAAGTCATTTAAGTAATTGTAGTAAGAGATTAAGAAAACAAATTAATTTTGGTCCATAGGAATATAACTACAGTTACTTTTCAATTCTCTACTTTTTAAAATCCTAACATAAATACAGCTTTTTTATATTTACAAATTAATCTCCTTCTTTTCTTTTCCTTAACCGCGAAAGTTTTTTTTTATAATTTTAGGTAGGAGCACGCGCCTGTGCGATAAAGTTTATTATTTATTTATTTATTTGTACAAAGGTAAGGTTAACTTTTGGGACTAACTGGTAA
Organism: Sinotaia quadrata; assembly: GCA_028829895.1. Lineage (NCBI taxonomy): Eukaryota > Metazoa > Mollusca > Gastropoda > Architaenioglossa > Viviparidae > Sinotaia > Sinotaia quadrata. The sequence continues at coordinate 105,358,682 of CM054180.1, forward strand.
TTGCAAATGCAGCATTTTATATACATGCAGTTGATGTCAGATGCTGAGTACAGTGTGGTCAAATTAATCCGAATTTATTTTGAGTAATCTCTGTAATATCTGTTACAGGGGCAGTTGATCTCCTTGCTGCTGTAAACATAAAGGCAGCTTCCGAGGAAACGGGAGAAGGTGTAACAAAAGTGGAGGGGTTCTGTCCCCTGCGTGCGATAGAGGAGGGGGAGTCTGTGGACGATGGGCTTCCAGACTTGGCCTACAGGATCAGTGAAGCAGTCCAGCTCAAAGTAGATCTCCAAAAAGCTTTTTCAAGTAAGTCTGCTCTAATATTTTAGTTTACGTTACCAAATAGTCTGCTCTAACTTTTTAGTTTTACGTTACCAGGTAGTCTGCTCTAACTTTTTAGTTTAACGTTACCAAATAGTCTGCTCTAACTGTTTAGTTTTACGTTACCAGGTAGTCTGCTCTAACTTTTTAGTTTAACGTTACCAAATAGTCTGCTCTAACTTTTTAGTTTTACGTTACCAGGTAGTCTGCTCTAACTTTTTAGTTTTACGTTACCAGGTAGTCTGCTCTAACTTTTTAGTTTTACGTTACCAGGTAGTCTGCTCTAACTTTTTAGTTTTACGTTACCAGGTAGTCTGCTCTAACTTTTTAGTTTTACGTTACCAGGTAGTCTGCTCTAACTTTTTAGTTTTACGTTACCAGGTAGTCTGCTCTAACTTTTTAGTTTTACGTTACCAGGTAGTCTGCTCTAACTTTTTAGTTTTACGTTACCAAGTAGTCGCTGGAGGATGTCTCGTAATGTATGAGGTGTGGTGAAAGGAATGACTATGTTTACATAATTTATCAGTCCTGTTGTTTCAGTGATGTCAGACATATTTAAATACAGTGATATACAGCGACTGTTTTGGTTATTGTTTGTTACTCACTTGATAAAATTGTAAAATAATTGTTTATTTTCCATTCTTTGCCTTTCGTAAAAGGGCTGGATACAAAAAAAAAAATCAGAATATTTTGAAGTCGCTCACCTAAACCCTAATCGTATCCTGAGTTATGCCCCATGCGTTTCCCAAAGTATTTCCCACAGTAGAAAAATGAACTGCAGACGAAGTAGATCTCACGATATAATCAATTTACAGAAGCTTAAAGACCAAATCAAGAAGAATCTAGGTCAACCGCGCAAAACAAGCTAAATCAATACAGATCGGTATTCTGATAGTACTGGGAATTTCAGTCACAATCTCCTTGGTTACATTGTAATATAAGCGCTTGTAGTAGAACGCACTTTGGCGAGATGTTCAATGTTAACAACGTAAACAAAAGAGCGTGATGACGACACAGAGGGCCAAACAACCACTCCTTGATATCAAAGAGCGTGATGACGACACAGAGGGCCAAACAACCACTCCTTGATATCGAAGGCGTGATGACGACACAGAGGGCCAAACAACCACTCCTTGATATCGAAGACCTGATGACGACACAGAGGGCCAAACAACCACTCCTTGATATCGAAGGCGTGATGACGACACAGAGGGCCAAACAACCACTCCTTGATATCGAAGGCGTGATGCTTGTGACAAAAGCAAAATATCAACCTCTGCATAACGTCTCGTGCTATTTATAGATTTATATGCACGCGAAACAAAAAAAGCCTTGGCCGAGTTATAGCCTGGAGCATTTTAGCCCCTAAATGTCGTCATACAGCAATCCAAAACATCAACAAGAACTTTGATTTTATTTTATTTTTTACATTTAACACCCAACCAACAACATTTATAAAAGTTGTTGGCTACTTACACCTGGCCAGGATGTTTTGAAAATTTGAAATTACTGAAATATCTGTGTTTTAATAAAAATAAAAACTTCATTGTGGATCTCTCTTCAATTGATTTTTCCTAAATATTTTAATTACTTTCTAATACTGTTATAAAGATTTTGTTGGAAAATTGTATTTCTCTTTGTTTAAACCTTCCTCACTCTTCTCTCTCTAAAGGAAAAATCGGCTTCGGCCGGTAAAACTTCCGATAATTTTGGTCTGTTTTTATGTATCTCTGTCTATCTGTCAGTTTGTTGGCTTACTTATCTATCTGTATTTTATCCATATATCCAGCTAACTAGCTTTCTATCCAATCCTCAACTAGTCTGTTTGTCTCTGCTTCTTTAATTATCTGACTCTCCATCCATCCATTTATCTGTACAACTGTTTATCTATCGAGCTAGCTAGTCGTCTGTTCGTCTGTTTATCTATCTATCCGTCTGTCCATCTGTCTGCCTCTCCATGTGTATGTCTATTTACGTAGTTATATATAATATTTTATTTACTTATAAAATATTTTATTTGAAGGGAATACTGTTCAACATTTACTCTGCATTGTAAATTTTCGGCCATTAAAGCAATTCATTGTGACAATCCTATCACTAACAAGCAGGCACTTAACGTATTTCAAGAAGATATTTCAGTTTCACAACTGATTTCTTTTCAATATTATTTTGTTCAAATTCTCCGCGCCATGAATAATTTAATAACTGTATGTCTTTCTTTCCGTTACAGAAGGGTTTCCAAAAGATTTTTCCATCTTAGCCACAATACGGCCCGACGAGGGAACGACAGCAAACTTGTTTTCCATATACATCAATGAACAGGACACTGAGGTTCTGGCCTTGAAAATGGGGACAAATGCAGCGCTCATTTATAAGGATGCTAACGGTAAACCGCAGGATCCAGTGTCTCTTGGCATCGATCTCTCAGACGGAAGGTAAGTTTGGATCTAGGCGCTCCTCAGCTGATAACCTGAGAGAAAGTTATGGTTAATTTCACGGTTAAAACTACAAGTAAATTGATAATCTAGACCAGTGTTTTTCAACCTTTTACATCAGCGGACCGGTGAAAATAGAAGTTTCGCGGACCGCTATGGCAGAAATAAAAACAATTATTAAGTAGTATTTTGCGTATTAGTTTTTAAATCTAATATTATAAAATGAAAATTCTAAAGTTATCTAAAATAACCAGAAAACGAGCAGTAAACAAAGTGCTAATAATAGAACGTCTTGAGTTATTTGTTCTGTGAGAATGCTTAGTATGTTAATTATGTCCTGAAAGTGCGGCCGTCAACGTAATCCCATGCATTCAGGCAATGATTAACCACCACAAATTAGTGCCAGCCACCTGTTTTGTTTCTTTACTTGCTCTCAAATATCAATTACAGCTAAATCCTAAGAGTTATGTAACCGTTAAAGAATATAACGAAACTACACTAATATGCTTTGAAGCAAAATAGCTCTTTATTAACAAATAAAGTAAAGGATTAAACCTAAAATAAAATCTCTGTTGGGAGGTTCCGGGAAAGCATTCTTGTACACGTAAATCATAAAATACTCACGTACAATAGCGTCAGCCATCATTTAAAATTAATTAATTAAAAATATAAACTATATTGTGACACCTCTGGGCACCCTGCACTTCTTTATTTTATTATTTATTAATTAATTAACCCATTAACTAATTACAAGTGATCAAGAATCTTAATTTATAGTTATTAATAATTCTCCCATACGACCAACATGTATCTCACTTGGTGGATTATAAGGGTGCCGTAAAACCTTTTACAATCGTATGATGTTTCTGCGGGTGAAAACTTCCTAGTTAACGAGTAATAAAACTCCATCTTTTATTTATATTTAACAAACCCCTATCTACTCACTATTACTCCAACATAAGGTTTAAATATATATATATATGCAAGAATTAAAATAAATTTTACAATAAATGTATTAAATCAGCAATCAAACATACAACATATGAATATAATCAAAAGAACATTGACATTTACATCTCTTCACAACAATGTTAAACACTCATTGGGTTATCTTAGCATTGATATCAGCAGTCAAATTATCATTATATATAATCAGGTTCATTGAAATGGTTTCTTCATAGAAATGAGAGTGGAGTTTCAGAGAGATAATTATAACCAATGTAAATATAATTATAATACCTTTTCAATAATGGCAGCTGTCACTGACACATGTTCACAATCACGCAGTTTGCAACAAGTCACATTCTTTCTTATTAGGTGGAGGTGGCGGTCCAATGTACCCCTTCTAGGCATGTGACACAACTGTTTCAGAATATTCGATGCGCTCACAAGGCACACCTTGGAGAATCGTCCAGAATTTCGTATGCGCTATTAAAGCACATCATGAGGAATGTTTCAGAATCTTTATGTGCGCTACCCAAGCACACCACAAGGAATGTTCAAAAATCTTTGCAAATTCTCGAGACCAAACTCAAGCCTCAATTTCTGTCTTACTGGCTCTCGAACAGAATTCACAAGAACCAACATACAGCAATATGTTTACTGATAAGTTCATGACAATGCTGGATACACATACCAACGTGATCCGATCGAGTAGAGTAGTTGCTGCAGTATGAAGCGGATACAAGGTTACAAAGTAAGCTAACAATCACCTTTATTTACGTCAAAATTAAAGTGATTAGAATATAGAACTTCCTTCAACAAAGTAACTTTCGGTCTATCCCCTTGAATTAAATTGTTATGAGCAAGTATGAGACTATTAGTCAGAAAAACTACTCATCCACTTGGAATGGGTTTGGATTACATCAGCAAGTTCTAGCATATTCTTTACCTGAGTTGTTAACTGCGCAGTACCCGAAAGTCATATCAAGCTGACATTTTACAAATTATATAACAATTATGTTTTTAAATTGGGACAGGTAGATTTACTCTGCCACATTTTTTAAATTTCTAATATAATTAAAAAGTACACCTAACAGTATATAAACTTCTAATGCAATTAAAAAGTACACCCAACAGTATATAAATTTCTAATACAATTAAAAAGTACACCTAACAGTATATAAACTTCTAATACAATTAAAAAGTACACCTAACAGTATATAAACTTCTAATACAATTAAAAAGTACACCTAACAGTATATAAGGATGAAGCATGTACCCTGGCACCACACTACACTGGCTAATACGAATACAATGTTACTTGTTACTGTAACACGCTCTTAAAATCAAAAAGCCAACAATTGATTTTTGACCCAATCTGTCAATACTCCTTAAATTTACTGTCATCCACCTGAGCAATGGGTTGTGAATAAGTAAATGAAAACATCTGATAGTAATGGATACCATGTAAAGTAATATGCAAATTTAGGCTTGGAATAAAATTAATATTCAATTCATAGCTATCGTCACCACGTAACGGGATTAAGTTATGTAGTTAATGCGCAAGTGGCCTTATAAAATTAAAAATTTTAGAAACCCACTATTGGAATTAGCCATTAAAACTGATCAGTTAAATTGGCTATTGAATTAATTTATTGGCATTCGAATTAAACATTGAACTGATCATTTCGAGTAACCATGGAAATTGTTCAATGAAATTGAGTTTGATTCACCCTTGAAACTGATCTTTGACTATTGTGTCTGTCAATTGAAATTGACTATTGTGACTGACAATTGAATTGATCATTGAAATTGACTATTGTGTCTGACAATTGAAATTGACTATTGTGACTGACAATTGAATTGATCATTGAAATTGACTATTGTGTCTGACAATTGAAATTGACTACTGTGTCAGACAATTGTAATTGACTATTGTGTCTGACATTTGAAATTGACTATTGTGACTGACAATTGAAATTGACTATTGTGACTGACAATTGAAAATGAACATTGAAACTGGCTATTGCAGGTGGCATCGGTTAGGTCTGAGTGTGAAAGGTGATTCTATAACTGTGATTCATAACTGCGAACAGACTGTGGAGCCACTTAAGTTTGGCAGGACAATTCCACCCATAGCATTTGATAAAGAAGGTTATATCTTGGTTGGGTTCCAACTGTCGGAAGAGGATTTGTTTACTGTAAGTATCAACACTATAGTGTTAATTACTGACAATAATTAAAATTAAGCTGTACAAAGGTGAACGGTGGGTGGGTGGTAAAAATACATTTTAAAAAGAAAACTTTAGCACAAGAAAAAAGGAGATTTATGTTGGCTTTTTTTTAGTTTCGTTTCATCTTGGGAATTTATTCACTTAAATCGCACACCTTTGTACATGGAAATATTTTCTGTTTTGCTTTGTTTCCTAGGTATGGGCAGATATCGCTAAATGTTTATATCAATCATTTATTTAGATTTTATTATAAAATTGCGTATATATTGCGTATATATATATGTATGTATTCAATCAAATGACAGAGTGATGTCTAAGACATTTTTTTGCTGTTACTCTGAATACATGAAATCTTCATAAATTCACTACAAGTCAAAAGTGAATACTTTTAAGATCTCAGAGGTACAAAAAGTATTATGCATGCCTTCTGAAACAAGATTGAATATTTACAACCCAATTGGTATCAGACAGTTTCGTCATTTTCACCACACAAATGACGTGGAAACCACCACGTGTCAGTTTATCCTTCTTTCTTGTTTAGTTTTCGTAAATGAGCGTTTTATTTGCATCACAGGGTGACATTCAAGACCTGATCATCACCGACAACCCTGGCTCTGCCTACGAGATCTGCGAGAAGTATTGTCCTGACTGCGAGGTGGCGCTGCCGCTCGGAGCGTCGTACTCGGAACATTCTTCTTCATCAGCCTCGTCAATCTTCGTCAATGGGTCTGGTTCTGCGTCGTCTAGCTCTTCAAGCGTGGCTGGATCGAGGGTACGTCTACTCGTATAATAATCGTAGGCGTTCTTGTAATGCATGACTGACTGCTGGTATAGTATTGCGGGCGTTCTTGTAATGCATGACTGACTGCTGGTATGGTATTGCGGGCGTTCTTGTAATGCATGACTGACTGCTGGTATAGTATTGCGGGCGTTCTTGTAATGCATGACTGACTGCTGGTATAGTATTGCGGGCATTCTTGTGATGTCTGGCTGACAAATGGTATAACACTGTGGGTATTCTTGTGATGTATAGCTGACTACTGGCATAACATTTTGGGTATTCTTGTGATGTATGGCTGACTACTGGCATAACACTGTGGGTATTCTTGTGATGTATGGCTGACTACTGGCATAGTATTGTAGGCACTCTTGACTATAGAAATAATATTATGGGCATGACTACTCATATAATATTGTAGCCATGCTTGTGATGTATGGTTTTCTACTGGTATTTATATTGTGGGCATTCTTGTGATGTATGCTGACTACTGTTGTAATAATTGTAAATAATCTTGTGATGTGTGGCTGACTACTGTTATAATATTGTACTAGTAATTGTATTCATCTTATGACGTATGATATTATATAAGTAGTCAATCATACGTCATAAGATGAATACAATTACTAGTACTAGTACTAGTACTTATTATATAAGTGTAGGTATTCTTGTGAAGTATGGCTGACCACTGGTATAATATTATAGGCATTCTTGTGATGTATGTCTGGCTAATCGTATTAAAATTAGGCGTTCTTGTGGTGTATTTCTGGCTACTCGTATTAAAATTAGGCGTTCTTGTGATGTATTTCTGGCTACTCGTATTAAAATTAGGCGTTCTTGTGTATTTCTGGCTACTCGTATTAAAATTAGGCGTTCTTGTGATGTATGTCAGGCTACTCGTATTAAAATTAGGCGTTCTTGTGAAATATGTCTGGCTCGAGAGCACAACAGTAGTCGACTACTCGTGTACTGATGTTAGTCATTCAAGTAATATAAATTAAATTCAGTTTACTGATTACTACTCCTATAATGATTTATAGAAATTTTAGTGATATAAATTAATGCTATGTACTTATCACTTACTACTTATATAAATGATTATAGTTTTGCTTGTAATATAAATCATTATTGTAAGCTTATAAATACAATGACTGTAATTATCTCGCTATTAAAACAAAGTACATTGTCTAGAGGAATATCAATATTTTTTAAAATTCAATTCCTTACCCACCCACCCTCCAAAAAATTTAAATAAATAAACTACACATCCCCCCCCCCCCGCCGAGCAGAGATAGCTTAATTTTTTTTTAATTGGTTGAATTAAAATTAGATACCCAATGAGTATTTTGTTTACTTTGTTCTGTTTAGACTGGAGACATGACCTTGGTATACGCTTCTAGTGAAATGATGGCGTCTACATACAGATTCGTAAGTACATTTATAATTTTATTTCCTCAACCGACATCTGTTATTAAAAAAAAAAAAAAAAAAAAAAAAAAAAAAGAAGTGGAGAAAAAAATGGAGATACTGCTATTGAAATTTTAGAAAAAAAAGGTTAAAGGATAAATAATCAGTGTATGTTTCTGCCTTTAATCTCATCGCTTCCCTTGCAGTGTACGGAATGTGTATTTATTTGTTAATGGCGCCTACTGCAGTTTTTTGTTTGTTGGAATATTATTTTAGTCGATAAATTTGAATGGAATAATCGAGTACAGGAAATATAATTTAACAGTCTGCTGAATATTTTATTGTTTTCTTATATTTGACAATCTTCAAACAATTATCTAAATTTTTGCTTAGTAAAAAAAAAAATAAACTGATTATTTTGCTTAAATATAAAATGTCCGCGCTTCTCATTATCTTTTTAAAAATAAAATCCTTTTCAGGGTCCGCCAGGTCCACCTGGACTTCGAGGCATCCCTGGACCCCCCGGCATCAAGGGCGAGGGTGTAAGTTATCTTCTCTTGTTGAAATTATTGTCTCTACTTTTGTCTTGGTCTATAGATGATGGCCGGAAAATCACATACTGAGAAAAGAAGAGAAATAACTCGTACTTGAAGTCACGTGGTGATATCTGAAGTACGTCATTGCCGATCGGTGGGTTTGACACACGTATATGCCCTACATCTAAATCACGTGCTTTCGCTTTCCTTTCATTTATGCAAGGGTCATATGTTCAATTTTAAACTTCTGTGAAAGACAACATGATATCTTTGCCAAAGAGATATAATTTCATGACTGGCATCATCTACTGCAGGCCAGTTGTCGTCCCTGAAATTTACTTTGCAAAATGAGTGCTCTCCCTTTCTCCCTCTTTATAATGCATACCTGGAGATTCTTCTTCCCTGTAAAATATAATCAAATGCTAAGTTTCCAGTTTATTCATTCTCTCTTACATTCAAGTCTCAACTTGAAGTTTCCTGCAAAAGTATTTATTAACCTGATACATGCACACAGCATAATAATAATAATAATTTATGAACAGGTTCACTAGAACTAGAACCAATGTCAATTGTCTCATACTACATACGAGCATCTTAGTTCACAATTTGCAGAAATAATAGTCTACTCACATAATACATCTCTACATAAAACACAAGTATAACATATAAATAACAAAATGCATGAAATATTTCTAAGTCCATTCTCTCCCAATCAGTCAGTTAACTCACCATTAAGCTCATGGCAGCCTTTCATGACTAGACTTCTTGCCACACCACATTCAGAATGATTAGACAATATAATTCTTTACAGCAGGTAAACTTTTGATCTAATCCCATTGGCTTTTCTCGTTCTTGTAAATCTAATAAAAACTACTCATCCACCTAAAACTAGTTTAGATTATATCAACAAGTCTAGCACATTCTTTACCTAAGCTGTTTACTTGCAACTTTGACAAATATAAAAATATCAGCACAAGCAGTGCCCGAGGTCGAGTGACTTTAACATTTAACAATTTATATAACAATTAAGTTTAGAAATAGGGATAGGCAAATTTACTCCACCACACTTTCTTTCTTTCTTTCTTTCTTTCTTTTTTTCTTTCACACTTTCTTTCTTCTTTCTTTCTTTCTTTCTTTCTTTCTTTCTTTCTTTCTTTCTTTCTTTCTTTCTTTCTTTCTTTCTTTCTTTCTTTCTTTCTTTCTTTAATTAAATGCAGTTAACATAGTGTCTTATTTAACAGGGTCCACCTGGACGTGATGGTATTCCTGGTGTCAATGGATTGCCTGGACCTCCTGGCCATGTTTTTGTCATTCCGGTATGTGTATCATCTGTGTCAATCCAGTATGTGTGTTATTCTGGTATGCATGTCATGGGCATTTTTGTATGCATTCCATCCTGTGTCATTCTGGTATATATGCCATCTGTGTCGTTCTGGTATGTGTGTCATTCTGGTATGCCTACCATCTTTGTCATTCTTGTATGCCCTCATCATTCCTGCATGTATATAATATTTGTCATTGTGGTATGTATGTCATCTTTGTCATTTCAGTATGTATGTCATTTTTTTCATATATGTGTAATAATCTGTGTCATTCTGGTATATGTATCATCTTTGTCATTCTGACATGCATATAATATTTGTCATCCTGGTATATGTCATCTGTGTCATTCTGGTATGTGCATCATTTTATGTATAGATGGCATCTATGTTACCCTGTTAAATGTGATGTTTTTGTAATTCCGGTATATAAGTCTTTTTTCTTTCCCTCTCAGCCTTTAGATATATATAAATCACTAAAATAATCATATCATTATATATTATTTTTTTCCCTATATATGCACGTTTGTTTTTTATTATGAAAATAATTTTTCATTTTTTATCATCTTTGTAATTTCAGCAAGTATGTGAAATGCCATTTTTATTATTCTAGTATGCATGTGTTTTAATTAAGGTGTCTCTCATTATGATTTATTTCTCTATCTATCTATTTCTCTCTCTCTCTCTCTCTCTCTCTCTCTCTCTCTCTCTCTCTCTCTCTCTCTCTCTCTCTCTAGTATATAAATATATATATATATCATTGAAATGTGTGTTTATGTGTATGATATTTTTTGTCATCCTGATATGTATGTCATTTATCACTCCAGTATATGTGTCAGTGTTGTCATTCTGGTATACATGACATCTTTGTCAATATATTATCTATATTTCTTAGTGAATTTGCCATTTTTGTGTCTTTCTATCATGGCATGTAAGAGTTTATTTATTTTCATAACATCCTAGTCTTTCATACATTACATTTTTAGCAATACACACATGAAAATAATGTGGGTATATTTTTGTCTGCTTGTTTTAACTAGAAACATATGACAGAACAGCTTGTTAGCTATGTTCATTCTCACATATTATGAGTGACATAAAGCATGATTTAATATTATTTGTCGACAGTGATTACATTTTTCTCTGATTGGTTTCAGATGAACTTGGACAGCAAGCAAAGTAACCAAGCTGAGCACTTCAGGACAATGCTAGACCAACACATGGTAAGATAGTACAGTGGTATTAAAACACACACATAGGGCAGTAAAGTGGTATTAAAATGCACTCATACATGTGGTAGGATAGTACAGTGATATTAAAACACATACATAGTAGGGCAGTAAAGTGGTATTAAAACACATACATAGTAGGGCAGTAAAGTGGTATTAAAATGCACTCATACATGTGGTAAGATAGTAGAGTGATATTAAAACACATACATAGGGCAGTAAAGTGGTATTAAAACATACACATAGGGCAGTAAAGTGGTATTAAAACACACACATAGGGCAGTAAAGTGGTATTAAAACACATACATAGTAGGGCAGTAAAGTGGTATTAAAATGCACTCATACATGTGGTAAGATAGTACAGTGGTATTAAAACATACATAGGGCAGTAAAGTGGTATTAAAACACACACATAGGGCAGTAAAGTGGTATTAAAATGCGCTCATACATGTGGTAAGATAGTACAGTGGTATTAAAACACACTCTAGTACATGGTAAGACAGTAAAGTATTGAAACAAACACATGCACAACAGACACACACACACACACACACACACACACACACACACACACACACACACAGACAATCAAACATATGCACATACACATGCATGCACTCAAACACATACACACATAGATACATTGACACACACAGAAACTCATAAACATAGACACAATACACTCATTCAAACATATACATGCACACACACACACACACACACACACACACACACACGCTTTTTTAACATTTGGTTATCCCCAATGATATATTTCAAGCTTCTGTATGTAACTGTCATTTGTTCTCACTAAAATTGATCACTACACCTTCAAAGGATTTAATCCCGTCACCAGTAGCCTCATGTCTTTAAAACAGTCAAGTTAAATAGTTATGTTTAATCTTTTTTTTTTTAGCATGCTTATTTGTATCCTTGGTTCATATGTGAATTAAATATAACAGGCTTGTTACTGGTTTTAACTTTGCAAAGATTTCTTGTGTAGCCATCATCATTATTTTCATCAGAGACTTATATATATATATATAAGAAAAAACGTTATATTTTTAGAACTGTACCTTTCTTCTAACTCTTGCTATATATAATATAAAAGAATAAAATGCTACTGTTGTATTTGTTAGGAATTAGACTGCATGATTAAATTTCAATAGGGAGATGTTTTAGGGTACCTGCTCGATATGATTTGTAATAGTGTATTAGTAATTAAATTACATGTAATTACAAATTAGACAAATCACTAATGTCATGGCCTTTTATCTCAAAACAGCTTGCCATGAGGGGCAGTCCCGGGCCAATGGGAATGTCTGGTCTGCCTGGCCGTGTTGTAAGCACCCATTATTTTCTCTCTCTTCCTTTCTATTTCATGGACATGTTTATTCCTTAATCCTTTTCTCCTCCTTCTATCATTCCTTTGGTCATTGTTTTGTATATCTTTAACAGGTATTATATTATTTTTTTTCCTTGCTTTTAGAAGCAATGAATACTAATAGATAGATGGTACACTGATTTAGTTTCTTTGTTCTGTGTTTGTTTCTTTCCTTAATAAATTGTATATTATTAAACCACATTTTTTTTCTCTCCCCTCTTTTATGTTTCATAGAAGGTGCCTTTCAACAAAGAATGTTTCCTCTTATTTATTTTTTTATATGCACACCACTGTCATAGTCCACTGGATGATTGGGACAATTTCACCTTCATTTTGAAACAATAAAATTAAATGTAATAAGGATAAAAACTGAAGCAAAAGCTTCTTGGAAAATTGGTGATGCAAGTAAGTAATTAAGCCATTGACTAGTGATACTGAGCTTGTCATCGTCCCAGGAAACATGTCGACCATAAGTTAGTGATGCATATTGCCACCAAAGGAAATTATCTCATACTGCACCAGAAAGAAGTTGAAATGAGAACTAGCCAGAAATGATTCATATTGATTTCAGTGGCTGCAATCTTTAAGATTAAGATTAGCAGAGAACAGAATGGAATGGAGAAAAATGGTTATAAGGTCATCAGTGGTACCCCAATGGTCGACAAAACTAAGGGATAGATAGATAGATAGAAACTTTAAGAGATTAAGTGTGAGAAGGTTTAGTGTCAAAAGATTTACAAAGACCAGGCATAAACATAACCATTTCAAATTTACTACTCTATGAACAATATGACATAGACTTATCACATAACCATATTTGATGTTGTGAACCAAGTGACATTGCAAACTTTATTTGTGATAATATGCCTAAAAGTGAAGACATATCTTTAGCTTGCTACTGATAAGAATACAAATAAGTGTTAGAGCATAAACTAAAATAAAAAAGATGGTAAGAATAAAGGAATTCAAATTCATCAGGTCACAAGCACTACAAGAGTGTTCAAAATTTTGGAACAGAATACATTTGAGATTTAGATGCAATAATGAACAAGTTTGAGATTCAAATCTAGGAGAAGACAAACCAGCTCGAATCTAGAAGACAAACCAGCTCAAATCTAAAAATAGAAAATATAACATTTAATATCTTCTGAGTTGTGTATAGTCCAATTAAGGAAGGTATACTCCTGAAACTAAAACTGACACAATACTTATGTTTCATTGTTTTTCATTGTTTTCACCCTTTCACCAAGGCACACTCATTTTCTCTTGATAGGGTCCAGCTGGCCCTCCTGGAATAAAAGGAGATTCAGGCAACACAGGTGAGCAGGTAAGTCATTAGTTAATAGACTTGAGTAAAAGTCTTTTTTTCACTTCTGTCACTAGTATAACTGAGATATTTTACTATTGTATTAATTCATAGAAACAACGAAAAAGATTTCCATGTAATCTATCATTGAATTATTTTGCTATTTTTTTTTTTTTTTTGGGGGGGGGAAGCACAAAATGGTTACTATTATAAGACAATGCATATTATTTATTAAAATGCTATGCAAACAACCTGCATGCTGCAATAGCAAAAGAAAGCATGTAGAGCAAATCAGGTTGGTCTCTTAAAGAGAATTAATTACAAAATGAGTCCTCCTTCTCTCTGTTTCAGATCAGGTTTCTATTATAAATTTCTTATACTGAATCTTATAAATGGTATAATTGTATTATAAATTTCTTATACTGAATCTTATAAATGGTAAAATTGTATTATAAATTTCTTATACTGAATCTTATAAATGGTATAATTGTATTATAAATTTCTTATACTGAATCTTATAAATGGGTAAAATTGTATTATAAATTTCTTATACTGAATCTTATAAATGGTATAATTGTATTATAAATTTCTTATACTGAATCTTATAAATGGTAAAATTGTATTATAAATTTCTTATACTGAATCTTATAAATGGTAAAATTGTATTATAAATTTCTTATACTTGAATTTTATATATGGTAGAATTGTATTACACCAATCAATATACCATGCTAATTTTCAGTTGAGATATTATATTTGACACATACGCATATCCTCTCTCTTTCATGCACATCACAGAATCATTATCTCATATTTATTATCAGTCAAAGTGATACACTGAACATGTAACCCTCTGCCTTAATTGTTACATAATAGTTACAATTTTTCCTATCCTCTTTTGTGGGAAACTTAGTGAGAGGTATAGGCACTAGCCTCACATGTGGAAGATCATGGGTTTGAGCCCAGCCTTGGTCATTGGGATTGTCCATAGCCGATCTTCACCCATACCCTAGTTCAGGAATGTTGAACTTACTGCCATAATTTTTCAGCACTTCCTTCAAGAATTATCAAAAATATGTCCATCATCATCATCATCATCATCATCATCATCATCATCATCATCATCATCATCATCATCATCATCATCATCATCATCATCATCAATGTCATATTTACTACCACCACCATTATCATCACCACCACCACCACCACCACCACCACCATCATCATCATCATCAATGTCATATTTACTACCACCACTACTACCACCATTATCATCACCACCACCACCACCACCACCACCATCATCATCATCATCATCATCATCATCATCATCAAATGTCATATTTACTACCACCACTACTACCACCATTATCATCACCACCACCACCACCATCACCATCATCATCATCATCAATATCATATTTACTACCACCACTACTACTACCATTATCATCACCACCACCACCACCATCACCATCACCATCATCATCATCATCATCATTATTATTATTATTATTATTATTATTACTATTATTATCATCGCAAATATAAACATGATGATATTAATTTTATTCATTTGTATTTTCTCAAAGAGGCTTCTATTTAATGAGAGCATTTTAACATTCGCCCAGTTGTAATACTTCATTTACACATAGATATTGTTAAGACAGTTTGAGAAAACTCAAGCCTGATGGTTATAAAAAAATTTAAATGTTTGTTTTCAGGGTCCTATGGGGCCAATTGGTATGCCAGGAGCACCAGGGCCCATTGGGAAAAGGGTAAGTTTAAGGAAAAAGAAAAATCTGTAAACTTTTAACATTGGTACTTAAATAAATAAATAATTTTAAATTAAAAGCTTGCTTGATTTAATTTCTTTATTCATGTTCAGGTTTAAATACATTTTTACAAGAAACTTTCAGAAATTAGTGTGGAAAACAATAATATTCAGATACTGGAATGAGAGTTTGAGGTTGAAAAGTATGCATTGATACAATTAATTAAATATTTGCATCTTACAGTAAAAAATAAGTAATAGTACCGTTTAATGATATTTAATTTTTAAAATGGTTATTTGAGAAATAAAGACATAAAAAGCATGATATGATTATTTGACAGGGTCGCCCAGGTCATGATGGTGAGAGAGGTCTGATGGGTCCACCTGGTGATAAGGTAAGTTGCTTGAACATCATATAGTGTGTGATAAGTTGATATATTATGTAATATTTTTTTTGTACATTGTATAATAAGTTCATGTATTGTGTAATAAGGTTTTGTTTTGTGTATTGATTAATAAGTTCATGTATTGTATAATAAATTTTTTTGGTACACTTTTATAATAAATTCATTTACTGTGTAATAAATATTTTTGTACATTGTATAATAAGTTCATGTATTGTGTAATAAGATTTTGTTTTGTTAATTGTAGAATTGTAAATAAAGATTATATTATGTAATAAGAATTTTATATTGCTTATTGTATTTTAAGATGATGTATTGAGTAATAAAATCCATTATTCATAATTATGTCTTGTTTCATGATAGAATAATACCTTATATTATGTTAAAATATTTTGTAATAATCTAATAAATAATTTTTGATAATTATATATTTTAGTGCAAAATGAAGATAAAATTTGGGAGTATCATATTTTAGTAAGAATCAACAATAGTTGAGGAAAACGTTATATATTTATTAAACTAATAATAATTTCTTGTGTTATTAATTTTACCTAGTAAATTTAAACTTATGAATTTTATTTATCTTCAAAGCTAAATAAAACAGAAAGAGTAGGTTAAGATTTTAATATTTATATCTGATATATATTTCAATAAGTTGTCAGGACAACATTTTTATCAAATTTAATTATTTGGAGCATATTGCTTGACTTGCTCATTAACACACAGTTTTTATTCTTGGTTTATCTTGACTTGTTGAAGCATTTAGAGTTGTCTTTGCCTGGCATAACTTGTAATTTGTGTTTTCATTTGTTTCAAGGGTCTGTCTGGATTCCCAGGTATGCCTGGAATTCCTGGAGAGAAAGGAGAAAGGGTGAGTGCAAAGTTGTGTTGACAATTCTGCATCAGCTTATTTCTGACACATGTCAAAGAATGCCTCGATAAGGTTTCACAGCACTGTTTGTGTATTATGTGTCAGCAAAAATGTGTATTCTGAAATTGTGCTCTCACTGATAGATTTCCACTTGAACTTGTCCATATGTGTCCAGCACGTGTGTGTGTTTATCCTTACAGTTCCAATTATTTATTCTAATTTTTGTTTGTGTCTTAATTCTCAGACCTATTCTGTTAATTAAGGACAGTAATCAACCAGCACTTGAAATAAAGATTAAGTAGAATCTAATTAAGTAAATTAGTAAATTAGCCAACCAACCAATTTCCAGTCAATCAAACAGATAATGACTTGAGGATAAATATCATTTACACCTGTTTTAAGAACTGGAAATATTTAAATGGCTTCGTGCTTTCCATCAACAGTCCTGTACAATTGAAATTAGTTTCATTCACTTTCAGAAATTTCATTTTCACTAGCTGACACTTCTTCTTTTCTTCCTCCTCTGTTTACAGTCAAACATGATCATACAGGTATTTTTCTGTCCTGATCTAGTGGGCATGTCCACCTGTTTACAATCACTTTTGAACTGTCACTTGAAAGGCTTATCAAACAACTGTTGTTGACATTACTTTGCATGCCCTTTCCTACGGCTTCATGTATCTGTGTTTTCATACATTATTTCTCTCCATCCCAAGAATATGATTGGTGAAACATAATATGTATTTTTTTAAAATTCAACTTATATTTTCAAATAGAGATAATTATTTTTTCTTAATTGTTTCTCTCCATCCCAAGAATATGATTGGCAAAACATTTAATATGTATTTTTTTAAAAGTCACCATATATTTTTAAATAGAGGTAATTAGTTTTCTTAATATTATTGCTTATTACATTTCTGTATGCATTCTTTCATTATCCATCAATTTTGTTATAGTTTTATTACATGTACTCTGTACTACATACATGTTTGTGCTTGAGTGTCCACTGATTGATTTCTGTTTAATGTCTACTTTCAGTGTTCTATAATATCTCAATTGTGATTAGTGAGTTCTTGCTCTTCGTCATCCTCTAATTCACTTGTTTTCTGATTTACATCCTTTACAGGGTAATCCAGGAGTCCCTGGTGAGCTTGGTCCTGTGGGTACAGATGGTGAGACAGTGAGTATATTTAATTACTAGAGGAGAAAAAAGCTCCCCTTTGTAAATAACCTTATATTTGTTTGCTTTCATTAAATTAGTTTAATGCATTCATTCATATATTTAGTACGGTCCTTATGGTCTTGAATTTGTGTTCATTAGTTACATCACTTATTAATTTTATTAAAGTTAAAGTTCATGTGCACCTGAGTATTACAAATGGTAATAAGTGAACTAACTAGGCTTGCCTTGCATTTGTAAGCAAAGTGTATAGGTATATTTTTAACTCATTATTTCTTTCCATAGGGAGATCCTGGTGAACCAGGCCCTCCTGGTCCTGCTGGAGATATTGTAAGTAAACGTCACGTGAAGTGACCCTTTTTCTTTCAATGGTAAAGTTAATCCCTTCGCTTTAATAATAAAGTTAATTATTTTTTAATTAAAAGTCAAAATAAACCTTCATTTTAATAGTGAAATTAACCATTTTTATTCTGAAAGTGAAATTAACCTTTAATTTTAATATTGAAATTAACCATTCTTCTAAGAATGAAATTAGCCATTTAATTTTAAAGTGAAATTAATCATTTTTATTCTATTTTCAAATGTAATCCTTCATAAGAAATGTATATTTTGTATTCTTAAAGTGAATTAGCCCTTTCTTGGGATTTAACCCTTTAGGTTATAATAGTGAAATTATTAATTTTGGTTTTAATTGTAAAATTAACCCTTTTGTTCCTTTGTTTTAATGGTAGAATTAGCCCAGTTTATTTTAACAGTAAAATTAACTCTTGTTTACTTAAATATTATAAATTAAGTCTTTTGTTTTAATATAGACCATAGATCTCTTCTTTTAATATAGTAATGATAAAATTAGTAGTTTTCTTTATATAGCTGAATTAAATATTTTTCTTCTAACAGTGAAAATAGCCCTTTTTTTTCATTTCATTTTTGAAAATAACGTTTCTATTCTAACAGGTAAAGAAGACTGATTGTAAGTTACTAACACATCTCAAACAGACTAGTGTTATAACAGTGCTTATTGTTAATAACAACTCTGTATTGTTAATTACACAGTAGTTTTGATATACTCTCATCTAATGGCATATTACTGTGATACAAATTGAAATTAAGTGTTAATTTACACACTCTTGTTGTGTTGTCTTTATGGGTTACTGTAAAACACAACTGAATATTCAATATCATTATCTTTGCTTTGTTACCAATATCTTTTAGCATTGTGTATTGAGACCAGTAGTCTGTAGAATATTAACTTTAGTCTTTTTTCACCTAGTTACATAATTAAAGTTATAATTTGAAGATGTGATTCTATTCACCTAACAGATGGTCTTATTTGTAATATTGTGGCTTATAATGTACATAAAAGTATTATCCTTCCATTCACAAACCATCTTCATTCCCTAATGTTCCTTTAAATTACTAATAAAAATTGTACACACAAGTAGAAACCATACACTTAAAATTATAAATATTTATCTCCATTCACTGTAACAGGGTCCACGTGGTTTCCAAGGTAGCCGAGGACGTCCAGGTCCTGCTGGGCCACCCGTGAGTTTGTTGTGTTTTTCCTTTGTCTTATTCCTTGTTCTTGCACTCTTTCTTTTTCTTTCCTATCAATCAATCAGATTGTTTATCTGCATTTACTGCACTTCTTTTTCTTTCTTATCAACCTATCAGTTTGTTCATCTGCATTTACTGCAGTTCTTTTTCTTCCTATCAGCCTATCAGTTTGTTTCTCTGCATTTACTACACTTCTTTTTTGTATCAGTAGTTTTTTGTAAAAACAAGACAGCGTTTGTGTATGTTTAACATTTTATGAAACATGCTCCACTGAATGTGTCTTGTGTCACAGCTGACACACTTGAAAAGTATCATTGCTTATTCAGGCTTCACATTATTGTGTCAATCTATTTTACTTGTGTGTTTCTTTTTTATTTGTTGTATATTTTGCAGTTGAGTAGTATATGGTCTGTTTTGCTTTGTTATTTGCTGTGTTGTATGTGTGGATAAGAGATTTTGTAATAACAAATTTTCAGTGAAGTCTTTGCCAACATCATCATCATCAATAAAATATTTTGATGTGTTGATTTGTGTAGATAGATAGTGAGGATTAGAGGTAGTATGATATAGAAGTTAGTTAGATTTTTAAAATGCAGCTTAGAAAGAATATAATACCCTTATTGTTTGTTAAATATGTGTGAATACATCTGATACAGTTAAAAATATGTACATTATAAATACATCCCCTTTTCTGTGCTTTGGCTGTATAAATTTGTATAAATCAATTATTCACTGTTATTTGATAAGTTTCTAGCCAACATTGTTTTAAAGGAATATTTTTAAGATCCTTTCTAATTAATTGTTTTGTTTCTTAATGTTTGCTGATAAGTGTTTTGGAACAGGTTTCAAACAAATTATTAAATATTTTTATATTGGGCCTCTATTACTAATAATACATTATAATTCATTTCAGGGCCAGCCAGGCTCAGAGGGACCTCTGGGTCCCAAGGGAAACCAGGTAAAAGAGAGAAAAGAAAATTTTTCAATCATTCTTTGTCCAGTGTGAAATAGATGATGTGTTGTTAGTGGCTGTAAAAATTATAATATGGAGCATTCATGCGCACACACACACACACACACACACACACACACACACACACTCATCTTTTGACTAATATGTTAATTATATCAATATAATTTGATTGTCATTGTCATTTAAACAAATTTGCTAAATAATGACAATATGTTTTTTAAGTTAATAAGTTAATTTTAGTTCATGGGATGAAAATGCTCATGTTTTTCTGACATAATCGGATTACATACAAGCATGAGAATTAAAAAATATTTTTAAAAATATTAAACTAATTAAATGAATTACCAAAAATATTCCAAAATATTCACAATACTTATCTGTTGGATTATGCTATAAATGGGAACAAATTCAAACACTTTAAATTCAAACACTTTCACTTCACCACAAGGAAATGTAAAGATAAAAATCAGCAAAAGTACCCACCAAGACTTTCAAGTCCTCTTCATAGACAGGCCTGGCTCTAGGGTCTGCAGAACCCAAGGCAGTTTGCTCTGTGGGGCCCTGGCATGTTTGGCAGGAAACAGTCAGTTCCTCCTCTCTCCCCCCAGCACAGAGTCCCCAAAGCTTGGAGCCCAAGTATGTTGCCTTGCTTTCTTGCTCTAAGACCAGGCCTTTTCTGTGGAAATACTATATTACTGAAACTATTATTGATACATACAGTCTATAGAGGAGTAGTGTAAGAAAGTGGCACTTTCCCTATTTTTCAGGGTCCAGTTGGAGCCCCAGGAGCCCCAGGACAAAATGGACCTCCAGGGCAAATGGTGAGATGCTTTTGTATCTGTGAGGGTTGGTATTTTTTAAAGAGACAATTTGGGATTCTTTATGATAATTCTATCATATTAAATGCACACTGTTTCCCACTTCACTCCATCCTCCCCAAATTTATAACAGTATAAGGAGAAGTCATTTGCATGCCCAATGCACTTCCTCTTGTAATTTGTTTTCTGATGAGTTATAAATTATTACTTTACACCAGTTTACACCTGTACTGTAGCAAGAATATTGACCCACATCAGCCAGTTCTCATTGTCTAGTGGCCCTTTAATTTAGAAATATATTTTTGGGGGTCATTCGATGCTGCTCAGGTTTCTGTTACAACTGTAGGTCAGAGTACCAAAGGAATACTGGTAAAGAACTACAAACTTGAGATGTATGGGTTAGAATACTAAGAAGTACTGGTAAAGCAAAAGAAAACTTTTGATGATTTCAGCTCATTGGTTTCAAACAAATGTCAAGTTCTGTTATACACAGACTATATTATTAACACCTAATTTATCTGTGCAGGGACCCCCTGGCCCAGTTGGACCACTTGGCCCACCTGGCATCTCAGGATCCACTGGAAAACCTGGCCTACCTGGACTTCCTGGTTCTCTTGGGCCAGCTGTAAGTCAGCATTTCAAATTCTTTTGTTTTCCTTTCTAAAGTTTGAAATGATCAGTTATTTATTTGATGAATTAAAACTGAGAAAATAATTAAAGGAGATGCTATGGTTATCATTATGACATAATGCCACCCTAGTTATTGGTTATGATTATTATTATTATATAATCATCCATAACTAATTACAAGGGATGAGAATCTTAATTTATGTTATTAATAATTATCCACCTGCTTTCCATCAAAACAACAGTTTTGTTTTGATTTATTGCTGATTTATTGAAGAAGCTATTTTTAATCATCAGCATGCTTTACATCATTTTCTTTCCAGGGTCTGAATGGTGCTCCAGGTGAACCAGGAGCAAAGGGAGATCAGGTATGTAAAGCAAACTAAATGCTATTCCTTTAAATAGACTGACTGGACAAAAGATTAATCTAAGGGAGATCAGGCTTGTAAAGCAAGCTTAATGCCATTCCTTTAAATGATTGGACCAAAGATTCATCAAAGGGAGATCAGGCATATAAAGCAAGTTTAATGCCATTCCTTTAAATAGGCTGACTGGAAAAAAGATTAATCAAAGGGAGATTGGGTGTGTAAAGCAAGGCTTAATGCCATTCTTTTCAATAGACTCACTGGACTAAAGGTTACCTGTTAATGGATGCTCATATATTGAATAAAGGATTACTAGAAAATGAATATTCCTGTAGTTGCTGAAGTAAGTTGTTGGTTTTTTTTCAAATACACTATCATGCCAAATAAATAGAATAAACAATTTTTATTTTACAAACTTTACTTCTGGTTATTGACATTCAAACTCATCATGATGTCTTGTGCAGCTGAAAGGGAAAGTTCACTTTAGACACTAAACAAATATCCTAGTGTACTTGTTTTCTTTACAAATTGGGAGAAATGACTGAAGGAAATAAATAGCTTACCTCCCTTTGGTATAAGTTCCAATTTTTTTAAGGAAGACAGGAAAATAAAGTCATAGCAACATTGCATATTGCCAAGCCATTTAAAAAGAAAATATACAAAAGAATTATGCTCATATTATTTAATAGCAGAAAGGGAAATAAAATATATGTTGTAACTGTCATGACTTGATGGACATTTATTTCCTGCACTCTTTAGCAAAACATTTTGTAAAGATTTGAACTGTGATTGTGTAGGGCCCTCCTGGACTACAAGGTACTATTGGCTACCCAGGACCCAGAGGTGTGAAGGTGAGTTGACTCAGCATTAAATTTTGCTTATACATGTATTTAAGATTCATTCACACCATTAACAACCACTGAGACAACATGTTGCAGCCATCTTACATATAGATGGCTTTTGCATTTGTAACAAAATTGTTATTTAATAATAATAATAATGCAATTTTATACAGTTACAGTGATTATTTGTTAAATGTATTTGCATGAAATTTAAGTATGATTCTGAAAACAATTTTCTGCAGATTGTTAATTTTGTAATTGACAGGGTGACCAGGGACTACGTGGAGTGATTGGAGACAAAGGTGACAAGGTAGATGCTTGTTTCTTGTTATCAGTAATTCCCATTTATCATAAAGTAGTTATCTCCAGTTTGTTGTGCACTGATTACCATGTGAAATATTTTTGTTTTCATATTTAATTTCACATTTTATCCAACTTTTAAAAAATTTTCCTGCAATTTTCAATAGCACATTATCAAAAGAGTAATAGCCCTTTACATTAAAACAATTTCTAAGTTTAAAATAATCAAACCACCAGCAATAGACAACTAATGACAATTATTCACAAATATATACAGTCATGAAAGATATTTACAAAATGCACATTATATCATTATGTTAGGGTCAATCTGGACGTGATGGTGAACGTGGAGAAATGGGTTCCAAAGGAGACAAAGGTCTGCGTGGAAACAGAGGTCCTCCTGGCATTGAAGGCATTGATGGAACAAAGGTTTGTGCATTGTTGTTGACATTTTATATGTGTAATTATTGTTATTAACGTTATTATATGTGTAATTATTGTTGTTGACGTTATTATATGTGTAATTATTATAAGCATAATTATTGTTATGCAAAACAAGTTTCTTATGAAGCAAAAAGACAAGAAATTGGAGCAGGTGGCATGGTTAATTGCATGGTCATTGTCAGTCACCATAATATTAATATTATTGTTTCCTTGTAAAATAGATAGTTTGATATCTTTTGCAGGCTGTTCTATTTTATTTGAGATAAAATTTGTGTATAATTATTTCTATTAGTTTCTGAATTCAAAATATTATCTGTGATATGTAATATATACATATATATATGTTTCAACTTTACAAAAATTTGTGCAGGGTGATGATGGTCCCCCTGGTGAGCAAGGTGTGCAGGGACCTTTTGGTGAAAAGGTATGCATATTATTGTATGTTTTACAGTTTAGATACAAAGGTACGTATACTATTGTATGTTTTACAGTTTAAATACTAAGGTACACATACTATTGTATGTTTTACAGTTTAGATACTAAGGTACACATATTATTGTATGTTTTACAGTTTAGATACTAAGGTACACATACTATTGTATGTTTTATTGTTTAAATACTAAGGTACACATTCTATTGTATGTTTTACAGTTTAGATACTAAGGTACACATACTATTGTATGTTTTACAGTTTAGATACAAAGGTACACAGTCAGTAGTATGTTTTACAGTTTAGATACAAAGGTACATGGTCTTTAGCATTTTTACAGTTCAGATACAAAGGTACACAGTAGGTAGTATTTTTTACAGTTTAGATACAAAGATACACATTCAGTAGTATTTTTATAGTTTAGATAGAAAAATTCTTAATGACACATTTTTCTCTTCAAATTTGAGGATATACCAAAATCAGTATAATATACATTCATGTGTGTGTTGAGGATTTATTTTTTAAAGTTTCCTTTTTACAATTAATGTGTGAATCTTTAGAGACAAAAAGTTTGTTTCAGTTCTAAAAAAAATCCCAACTGATTGTATATCATACTATTCCAGTTTAGTTTTATTCAGTTGAATGTCTGTATATCACATATCATATACATATATGAATGATTATATTTCACTAATTATCCAATTAAATGTTTCTCCCTCTCCCTCTCTCTCTCTCTCTCTCTCTCACACACACACACACACATAGAAAGTGTTGTGGTGAGTCAGGTTTTACGATTTTTTTATAAAGAGTGTCTTAATGTGCTCCAATGGGGTATTTTCATGTGTCTTCTTATTTAGGGTCTGATAGATCTTATGATGATTCATCTATGTTTGGTCTGTTGATGTCTGGTTTGATTTAGGGTCTTTGGATGTGTCGCAATAAATAAGTTTTATCAAATGTTTGCATGGTTTTATACTGTTGTATTTAAGAAATTTTTTTTAATATTTGGTTTAGGGTCAAATGGGAAGTCCTGGCTTCCCAGGCTATCCAGGTGCTGCTGGTGTTAAGGTATGTTAACTCTTTTCTTTTTTCCTTTTTTTAAACTTTAATCAGGAAAAATATTAACATGAGTAAATTGTTTATGCTCAAAAATAACAGTACAATAATAGTTAACACTTTATTTATGTTCATTATTATATATGATAAATTGTTTATGCTCCAAAATAATGCTCCAAAATAACAGTACAATAATAGTTAACACTTTATTTATGTTCATTATTTTGTGAAATTCATACTCTTTCTGTTAGTGTTTGATACAAAACTATATGCAGTAATTAGCAAATAGTGTTATAATTTGTTTTGCAAATATTTACACTTCCTTAATTAATTTATTATGATTGATGTTTGAAAAATTTCTTATATGCAAGTTACTTTCAAGCATGGATTTTTTATGACAGGGTGAACGTGGACGTACTGGGCGTAGAGGTCGGCGTGGACTAAGAGGAAAAAGAGTATGGAATTTTATTAAAATCTATTTTCTGCTTCTAGGTGTCTCTTCAGTGCACAATTCACTTTTGGAAAATTGAATGTTGGGTATTGTGATTGTGATAATTTAATTGTGTTAAATCATTTCATATTAATTTTAAATTAAATTAATATCAAGCAGAAGAAAGACAATATTTATACACAAAAATATTAATTTATTCAAAGCAAATTGTTACAATTTACTTGATACAAAAATAAATATGCTTAAAGAAACAACCGTTTGATTTACTTAAATTTTATTGTTTTTGAGAACCATTATCTAATGATACTCAGAAAAATATAATCAGTAAAACATTACATTTAACTTGTCCTTGAGTGAAAATTATTTATCTAATGACACTTTACATAAGATAATCAATAATATTTATTATATTAAACCTATCTTAGAATGAAAATCGAAATCTATTGCACTTAAAATAAGTTAATCAGTAACATATGTTATATTTAACTTTGAATGAAAATCAAAATCTATTGCACTTAAAATAAGTTAATCAGCTACGTATGTTATATTTAACTTAGAATGAGAATCGAAATCTATTGCACTTAAAATAAGATAATCAGTAATACTTATTATATGGATTTTTTTGTTGTATTAAATGTAGGCATGTCAACTTTTCAGGATTAAAATGTTTAATTTTTTATTCATATTTGCAAAGTTTTAATCTTGTATTCTACAGAAGAGTTGAATTAAATATTCCTTTAGTTCATGTCTGTGACTTCTAAGTACAATAACTCTTGTTTTATTTCAGGGTCTTCCAGGCCCATTAGGAGAAAATGGAGAGCCAGGTGTCAGAGTAAGTAAAGGTTATAATTATTACATAATCAGTTATTAAATTTGATGTATACATTTACAGTTGTTTACTGCTGTTTACATTTTTCACGCTCATACAGTTATAGTAGCTACTGATATATACATTTTACAGTAGTTTATGGCTGCATATATCTTACAGTAGTTTTTTGCTATAGGAATGTAAAGTAATCTAGTGCTGTATACATTTTACAGTAGTTAATGGCTGCATATGTATTACAGTAGTTTTCTGCTATAAGCATGCTGCTTACATTTTACAGCAGTGTACTGCTATAGGCATGTAAAGTAATCTACTGTTGCTTACATTTTTACAGTAGTTTACTGCTATAGGCATGTAAAGTAATTACTGCTGTATACATTTTATAAAGTAATCTACTGCTGCTTACATTTTACAGTAGTTTACTGCTGGTTAACTTTTAAAGTAGTTTACTGCTTGTTTTTAAACTTATACTAATTAACTATTGGTTATGAAATAAAATGAGAGAATAATAAATTATGCTTAAATTATGCGTAATATTATTATGTATAGTTAACATTGAGAAACAATTACCGTTTATGAGAGATGTGCAGAAATAATTAGATTATCCAGATAGCCTAAACTGTAGTATTTACATGATCAAACATTAGGAAATAATGGTTACATTATTGTTAAGCAAGACTAGTTAACCATAGAGTGGTACAATAACCATATTAGAGATGAAAACTGGTTAATTATTCAATGAGTCAATATTGTTCCAGAAGAATGGAAGTGTTTACTTTGTGAAAACTAACTGTTAATGTGAAGCATTTTAGATAAAAACATTTCATATGAAAATAGTCAAAAGATAAATCATTGAACCTGCTTTTAGTTTGCATTATCAAGATCAGCAAATTCCCAGTAACTGTTAAATGGTGCTAATAAACAATAAAAAGAATATAGTTAATTGTTATTGGATAAAGATAAATATATCATAGATTTAAAGAGGTTCATCTCACACTTTTACTGTGTATGTTCATCATAAAGGTTTTCTTTGATGATTATTTCTGAAATTTTTATCAGTAAATTGATTCTTTTTAATTATTATATCTGTGCATAACACTCTGCATCAAACTCTTATTCCCACCTTATCTTTTGTTTCCTTTATTTCTTTTCTCCATTCTTTTCTCAGTCTGTCCATCATAAGGGTCGACTTGACCTCATTTACTTTGTGTGCCCTTGAAGACATTCACTCATTAATTGTTGTAAAATCCATTTCAGTGACCTTTAGGAATTTGTATAAAAATATTATGTAAAAAAATTGTAATGCTGACTGCTACTGAAACTGATAATAAAACATTAGTGTTTCATGGTGTAAATACATTTATGTATGTCATGTTTGTAATACTTAAAGTCATTGAACAAATATTTTGATATCATTGTTATTATTTTTATTATTACTGCTGTATAGGGACAACGTGGAGAGCGAGGAAAACAGGGCATCCCAGGCCCTCCAGGCCCTAAGGGTGATCCTGGTCCACCAGGTCCTCCAGGCTTCAC
The DNA here is from genome assembly GCA_028829895.1 of Sinotaia quadrata. Taxonomy (NCBI): domain Eukaryota; kingdom Metazoa; phylum Mollusca; class Gastropoda; order Architaenioglossa; family Viviparidae; genus Sinotaia; species Sinotaia quadrata. Next base: position 105,387,027 of record CM054180.1, read on the forward strand.
TGGTGAGCAGGGAATTCAAGGGCCACCAGGACCTGTGGGCATCACAGGGCCACCAGGGCCTTCAGTAAGAAATAATGAAATGTTTTCTTTTCTTTTTAAGAATTGCTTGTGTGTTATTATTAAAAAGATGTATACTGTTTAATGGCAAACCTTTTACTACTATTTGTTCTAGAAGACTTCATATTTGTCTATGGTATTGGTTCTAATCCCATTGATATCAGTTCTAGTCCTACTGATATCACTTCTAATTCCACTGATATCCATTATAATTTCACTGATATTGGTTTTAATCCCACTGATATCTGTTACAATCCCAATGATATCAGTTCTAATTCTGCTGATGTAACTTTTAATTCCATTGATGTCACTTCTAATCTCATTGATATCAGTTCTAATTCCATTGATAACATTTATAATTTCACTGATATCAGTTCTAATTCTACTGATGTCACTTCTGACCCCACTGCACCATAACTAAAACATTTCTGAATGATTATATTTCATCAAATCAATTCTATGTACATTCATTGTGTACATTAATTTTTCTGCTTCTAAATCATTGTAAAATATTTTCAGGGAGTCTCAGGCAAAGATGGACACCAAGGGCAGCCTGGTGACAGAGGAGAGCCAGTAAGAAACTGTGTTTTTACTTTGTGTATATTCTGTTTCTGAATTACATGTAATAAGAAAACATTCAGTTATTTCCCTCTAAATAAGAACACTCACTTATTTTCCTCTAAATAAGAACACTCACTTATTTTCCTCTAAATAAGAATATTTTTTAAATTTCTGTCTAAATAAGAACACAATTATTTTCATCTACATTCATGAAAAAAGCATAATTTGGAGTGATTTTGAATGAGGCATTATGCTTAGATTTTCCTTATAAAACATTCCAACAGGTGATAACTGAAGCACCAGTGACTTTCATATGGTTGTAAATTATTTTTTCCTTGAAATTAGTTCAGATGCATTTGTGAATAGAATACATGTCCCTTTAAAAAAGTAATATTTTTATTTATTTATTTTATATTTGTCTTCTTTTGAGGTACATATATTCCATTTCCACATTTGGGATCATGTATAAATGCATCTTTTTAGCATGTACAGTACTTTATTGGTTATCCACAAGCCCAGTTATCCAATTGCACTTATAACATCAATCCGTATATTTGTAAATGAAGTTAAGACAACTAAAAGATCTATCATGAAAGGAGAGTCCATTAATGAAAGAACAGATGAGTTATGCAATCAATGTAAAATTATAATTATTATCAGGAAGTTTCAACAAAGGACACACAACTACTTATCTGCAGAAATGTTGAACAATTTATCATTTAATGTTCCACCATCTCTTTATTTAACTCTGATACCCCAGTCTAAACTAGTCCCCATTATGTTTGTGCAAATCTCTTTCAATCATAGATCCAAAGTTAGAGCTTTTGGGTGTGAGACTACATTACTGCTATCTTTTTGCTGATGTAAAATTGCATGTTTATTGGTTTATATGCATTCACACAGTAATTTTAATTTTTAAAAAAATTGTCTGGCTCATCCTTGACCTTGGATAATTGGCGCTCTAGGTTATCTCTTAACTTCTGCCTCAAAGGAAAAAGCAAGTCAGTCATTTTTACCTAAGGAATATTATTATATAACAAATTTGCATATTATTACTAATTTGATAGAAAAATATCACCACTTCTGCTGATTTATTGTTCTATATGTTTTTCTCATTCACATTAAGCATGATGCAAGTATCGACTTAAAACTTGTAATTATTTCTTGTGTGCAGGGATTACCTGGCAGTCCCGGACAACCAGGACCTGTTGGAGTAATGGGACCTCCTGTAAGATAACTGTTCTATTTTCATGCTTTATTTAAATATATATAGTGCACAGGCTATGAGATTTACAAAGACAATGTTCTAATATATGTTCTTGAGATGAAAAAAATGAAGCAAATTAATAATGCAAAAGTGTAGGCTACTCACCCATGCAGAGAGAATACTAATTTTTAGTTTCTTAAATTTGTTTGAGTGGTTATGTGTTTAAAGTTTCCATTAATGAACTAGTGTAAAAAAATAAGTGTGTAGACTTATTTCAGTAGTGATTTAATTTAGGTAAGAGAATGAAAACCCTTATACATAATTAGTTCTTTTGAATCTTCTTTCAGGGACCACCTGGTGAATCTGGACAAGATGGCGAGAGAGGACCTCCAGGCAATGCAGTATGACTGTTTATTTTAATTTAAGTTTTAATAATTTGCTCTTAAAGTTTTATTGATGTGGATACAGGCTGATGATATGTGTGACTGGTCAATGATGTGTCTGTTCATGAGTCTGATGATGTGTCTGTTCATGTGTCTGATGATGTGTCTTGTGGTGTGGTCGATGATATCTGATGATGTATCTGATGACATGTTTTAATGTTTTGATGATGCATCTGATAATGTGTATCAAAGTGTAATTGTTGATGTGGTTGATGATGTTTTTGTTGAAGTCTGAGGATGTGCTTAAATGCTGGATGATTATGTCTGAAATGTGCCTTATGATATTTTTATTATTATTTATCTGATACTTCTGATGTGTGCCTGATGATTTATGCATGTACTGATACATCTTTGAAATGTGATTAATCAGTGCCTGATGATTATTAAAAACATGTTAGCATAATTGATAATATTTTTTAAATTTCTGAAGATATATCTCATGACATTCCTCAGACTCTGATTAAAAATGTATTTTTGAGCTATTTCTGTTTGCTGAGAATGTCTGATAATGTATTTGAGAATGTGTTTGTGAATGTGTTGTGATGTATCAGATTAGTTGAGGATATGCCAAGAGTATAAGATATGTCCAATAACATGTATGGGATCATGTTCAATATGTGTTTGAAGATAGGTCAATGGGTGATTTCTGTGACATGATAGATGGTATGTTTAATGATGTGTCTCTTTGTAATTTTATAAGGATTTGTTTAATGCTGTGTCAGATAATTCATCTTTTAGATTTCTGGTTTAGCAGGTGTTTGCATGTGTACATGTACAATTCATTCTTTATTAACAGTTTTAGTTGTTAGTCTCAGATGTAAATGAATCTTCTTGTCCTTCCTGATTGGTCATCGGTCACCATCTACTTTAGCATTCTTCTTCTTTCTTGTTCCTTTCCTACAGTTTAAATTATTTTATTTCTTTTGTGTCTAGAATGTGAATGATTCAGAAAGATAGTTCCAGAAAACCTCTTTTAAAAAAAAGTGGTGAAAAATAGTTGATGAAAACCTCTTTAAAAAAAAATTATATAACTGATACATAAAGTTACTTAATTGTTTTATCATTTTCAATGGTTCTCAAAGTGTGCTATCATAAAACACTGGTGTCCCATCAGTCAGTATGATAGAACCATAAAATATATTGTGTTCCAGTCCAAAAGCTGGATATCAGTATGATAGATTCTTAAAATAAATTTGTATTGTGTTCCAGTCCAAAAGCTGGATCAAGGTGTTGCATCTCAGTGTTTCACAAGTAGCATTTAGCTCCCTGGTGCTCCACAGTCATATGAGTTTGAGAGCCATTGTACTGTTATGATCAATTATAATAATAATAATTTATTTGCTGGAATATTTTTCAGGGCCCACCTGGTGATAGGGGTGTACCTGGTCAGGCTGGAAGTCCTGGAGAGCGGGTATGTGTGTGTGTGTATTTTATTAATGCAATACTCCCAAGTTTAGTGAATAAATTGTTGTTTCTTTAATCTTTCAACTGTAACATGTTCATTCAGTTTGTTTTTACACAATTCTTTTCAATTATTATTCTTTTTTTTCAAGAGTGTTTTTTGCTTCGGATGTGTAATGTTTCTTCTCTTTGTTTTTCCAAAGTTCTTTTTACACTATTATCGTATTTAAAGTTTTATATCTCTGCAAAGCTTAAACTTCTGATTTAACATTTCTGTGACCTTAACTAATTAAGATACCAGTAAATCATAGCTTTTCACAATGTTATGACTTGTATTAAAAATTTTGCATATTTATTTACTAATTTTGTGTGTATGTGTGTGAAAGAGAGAGACAGAGATTTTTTTTATCAGTATAAAAATATTTCGCACAAAGAATAAGGTATCAGGTCTGTAAACACTTAAAATGGCATTTGCCTTTACTCTTAATTTATTATGGAGACTATTGTTTGCAGGTTCTTCTTGAATTAAGGTCAAATTCATTCACCTAAAATCTAATTTACCTTGTATGATAAATATACTTTATACTTGAGCTATCTATTCTTTGGCAATTCATTTATTGTTATCATAATAACAAATTTCAATTCCTGTGGCAATTCATTTACTGTTATCATACTAACAAATTTCAATTTTTTGTCCTGCTTCCAATCAATTTCTATAATTAGTAGCACTACATAACTTTTATAATATATAAAAAACTTTTCATTATCCTGAATTTTTAAAAAAGAGAAATAAAATAGAAATAAGAAAGTGTGATTAACCTTTGGCACAAGGAACATTTTATTTGTGTTATTTTTATTGCTAGCTATCAAATTGTCGTAAGTTAAAATAAGACCAAGTTCTCTAGTACTCAAAAATATATTTCTTCATCTCTAAATTCCTAACTGCACTCCTACATTTTTATTCTAATATTAAGGGAAATACTGGACCTCAAGGAAACCCTGGGCCACCTGGACCACCAGGACTTGGAGGTTTCCCTGGTAACAGAGGTTTTCCTGGTCCGCCAGTAAGTATATGGCATTTACATTTTTTGTTAATACTAAATAAGTGTTAGTGATGCAGACATATATGGCATTTATACATTTTATTAGTACTATATAAATGTTAGCGATGCAGACATATAAATGATTTTGTAAGTACATATATATTTTATTTAGAAATAATATTAAGTTAAAAGTAGCCATATGGGGACTACAGTGATATCTGATTTTCATTTAATTTCCAAATTATTAATATTTTGCTAACTTCCCTTGCAGGGCCCAGAAGGTCCTAGAGGTGATGCTGGAGCAGCTGGACCACCAGGAATTCCAGTGAGTTTTGTTTCTATTCAGTACTGTTACAAAATTTGTAAGAATAGATTTTGGAGTTTTTACTGTACTCAAATCATCACTGATGGTTAAACAGTGTTCACCATGTTATCAGAAGTGTGGTTACAATGGGAGTGTCCAGTATGTTATTGTTTTCACATGTGTGTGTGTGTGTGTGTGTGTGTGTGTGTGTGTGTGTGTGTGTGTATGTGTGTGTGCAGTTTGTGTGTGTGTGCACATGTTTGTGTGAGTGTTGGGGAAAGTTTTCTAGATTAGTGGCACCAGAGATAAGTAAGATTAAGGAAATGTTACATACATAAGCATTAGTGTTGGGTAACTCAGAGTATTCGTACATTCATTAGTGCTGTCAAAGAGGAATACATGTACATTTAAGACATATAAGAAAGTGTCACCATATTGAACCAGAGATGGACAGCAGTAAAGGGGTTTTCACTAGCATTTGTATTACTGGTACTACAGCTGGATAACAAGGAAGTCTTCTTTTGAAAGTTTTTAACTTTTATTTTACATGTATATCTTTTCAAAATTTATTTGGGGATTCTTTTGAAAGTTTTTAACTTTTATTTTACATGTATATCTTTTCAAAATTTATTTGGGGATTCTTTTGAAAGTTATTAACTTTTATTTTACATCTTTTCAAAATTTATTCAGGGATTCTGTTCAAAGTTATGAACTTTTATTTTATTTCTTTTCAAAATGTATTCTGTGTGAAATATTCTAGGCATATAAATGAAAAACATTTACACTTGAAAAGGAAATTTAAACAAAGGAGAGGGGGGAAATATGAATAATTCAACAACAGCAGCAGCCACAACAAACAAAATCAACAATATCAATCAGACAATAACACATGGAAAATATAAACATAAAAACGTTTTCAGTGTCACTGTTTTTTGTTTGCAGGGAGAAAAGGGAGGACCCGGAGAACCAGGCCAGACTGGACCCCCTGGCATGCCAGTAAGTGGAACCATGACATTTTTATTTCTCATTCTATTATGTTTTGGCTTTTGTCCACAAATACTTAGATGAACTACTGTCCCAAAAATTGTTAAGCCACTGCATTATTGCAGATTATTGTCAAAGTACATAATTGCTAGGCTTCATTCTGGGGAGTTATGTTTGTTACATTAGTTACATTTGTTACATTGTTACATTTGTTACATTTGCAAATATTTTTAAGCAGCTGGAATACAGATGTAAATTTCTGAAGATGTTAAAAATTCACTTGCACTAAGTATGTTTCTTTCCATTAAATTAGACAAGTTTAAGTTTTTGAAGACATTCAAAAATTCACTTGTACAAAGTAAAATACTTTTCATTATGGTAAATTAGACAAATTAAGTTTTGAAGACATTAAAAATTCACCTGTACAAAGTGTTACTGTCCACTGTGGTAAATTAGAACTGTGTCAAGTTTTTCTAGATATAAAATTAATTTGTACAAAATAGGTTAATTTTCTTTATGTTCAAAATGGAATGTACATTTTTAAGATTCAAAATTCTCTTGCACAAAGTATGTTTCTTCATTGTGAAAGATTAAATTTAAACTTTTTTGAATAATAAATAAACTCTTTGCATATTTATATATGTGTGAGTACATGTCTGTATGCAAGTGTGTGTGTGTGCTTGTGCATGCATGTGCTCAGGTTTTTTGTCTGATTGCCTCTTGCACAACTATACACATATAATTGATTGTTAAATACATATCATTCATTCATTGTCAAATTTTTGTGCTAAATATTTGTAATTTTATATTTTGTCCTTTTTTCAGGGTGCTCCAGGACCCATTGGTGGTATGGGGCCTGCTGGACTTAAAGGAGACGTTGTAAGTATTTTTTCTTGCCATTTGTTAATACTTTTCATGTCATTGTATTTTTCATATCATTATAAGTAGTTTTCATGTCATTATAAGTATTTTTTCATGTCATTATAAGTATTATTCATGTCATTATAAGCACATTTCTTGTCATAATTATTTTTTATAGCATTATAAAAAAAAAAAATTCTGCCTTCTATAAGTACTGTTTCTATGTCAGTATAAGTACTTTTTCATCTCACTGAAAAATATTTTTTCAATTCATTATAATACCTTTTCATGTCATTTTATTTCTTTATAACATTGTAAATAATTTTTCATGCCATTGTGAGTATTTTTTCATGTCATCATAATGTTGTAAGTACTGTTCCTGACACTGTAAATACTTGTCATATTGTTATAAATACATTTTCATAATGTTTTAGTACTTTATTCATAAGTGGGCTTTGTTTGGCATAGGGGATGTTTGACTTTAACATTAATTCTCCTTGGAGTGACATTTTAATTTTTCACTCATTATTCATTGCAATATACTTATTTATAATTTACACTTGAGATCAGTATTTATTATTCATTGAAATTTACTTATTTATAGTATCATATGATATTGTTATACTTGAGCAAAGTATTTATTAGTCATTGAAATTTACTTATTTATAGTATCATATGATATTGTTATACTTGAGCAAAGTATTTATTAGTCATTGAAATTTACTTATTTATAGTATCATATGATATTGTTATACTTGAGCAAAGTTTTTATTAGTCATTGAAATTTACTTATTTATAGTATCATATGATCATGTTATAATAGAGCACAATTTTTATTATTCATTGAAATTTACTTTTTATGTCATGTTATACTTGAGCACAGTGTTTATTATTAATTGAAATTTACTTATTTATAGTTTCATACAGTCATCTTACACTGAAGCAGAGTATTTTAAGTCAGTATATAAAATGGTGGTGGTATAACTGTACTTTCTTAAATTTAAGACTAAATAAATTTTGAATTCAGAAAGTAATTTTATATTTTTAGTTGTTGTTATTTTAAATTTTGTGTGTGGAACTAATTGATTTTAATTTTCTCAGGGAAATGAAGGTCCTTCAGGGCAGCCAGGGCCAGAAGGTGTACAAGGACCCAGGGTATATTAAATTTTCTTTAAGTCACCTTTAAGTCACTTTACCTTTAAATCTATTGATATTGCAATTATTTCACATAAATCTGCTTTAGATCCTTTTACTTATTATCAATTATACTTATTTTACTGTTAACTTTTTTTTTGTTACTTTAATGGGAGGAAGATAATTATAAGAGTGAGTATTTACTAAAGCTGATGAGACAAGAAGTTCTTCATTAGCTCTTTCAGTAAGACAGTTTTTATTTTTGGTGTGTGTGTGTGTGTGTGTGTTTCAAAAAAAAATCCAAAAGATTAAGACAAATTTCAAAGATACCTACATTGATGATCTCTGCAGACCAAATATAATAAGTCAAAATCAAACATTGTCAATGAATAAAAAAATTAAAAGAAAGTATGGCCTCAGATATTCTATTACTCAAAGTCAAGGAGTCATCAATGTCAACACTCATTATAGTAGTCACACAGGCATTTTCTATCGCAGACAGAGTGTCCAACAATAGATTCATTTACCTGATAGACTAAATATAACTCGCATTGAATTTTCTTTCAGATTACTAAATTTAACACAAAATTACTAGGATAAGTAACACTTGTTAGAATTAAAATATGTAGAATGTTTTGTACATCTAAAATTTGCACTCTAGTCACTGTGTAATGCCTCATTTGGAAATAAAGAATTTCACAATAGAAAGGCTATCTAAAGTTCACCTAATGACCTTAAGACCCATGCCTCTTTGGGATGGTGTTTGAATATCCCTCAATAAAATATGGTGTTGGAATGCCTGGTAGTGATATATGATGTTTGAATACCTTCCACTTATAAATGGTGTTGGAATATCGTCGAGTAATGCATGGTGTTTTTACATCCTTACAGTAATACATCAGTATTTTAACTGCCTTTCCCTTGCAAATTGATGCATATAGTATGATTTTCTCTGTTCAGGGATACCGTGGACCACCTGGTCCTGTGGGTCCACCTGGCATGGATGGTGACAAGGTGAGATTGTTATCATTTTTTCCCCAAAACGTATGTCACAACATGTGTACTAAGAAACAGTATTATTAAAGGTTGTTTGGTTTTATTTGAGTTTTTAAACTTTCCAGAATAAAGGCTAATCTTTCTTGAATTTATTTATTTATTTGAAAGTATGTATACAGAATAAAATGTGATCCAATCTTTTAGGGTTTTAAAAATATTTTGGTTGATCATACTTTTCAAATGTGATTCTGGTTGATTATAAAAAATATATTTATAATCATCTAAAAGTATAATGGAATGAGCACACTTACAACGCTAACTTCTATTTTAATTATATATATATATTTTCTTTTTTCATGGAAGACTGTTTATTTTCTGGCAGGGTGACCGTGGTTCACCTGGCGAGATTGGGCAAAAAGGAGATTATGGATCACAGGTATGTCTTTCAGCTTTTGAATACATAAAACAATAGGATAAGATTTTTAGTGTTTTTGCTTTTAGTTTTTATTTCCTTGTTTGGTATTTTTGTTGCTTGTTATTTTTCAAGAAAACAAGAAGAAGAAATGCTATAAAAACCTTCTGATGTGTAAAACTGTATTGCCATACTTTATATCAGTGCCTTAACACTTTTGATGTGTAAAACTCTATTGCCATACTTTATATCAGCGCCTTAACATTTTTTGTTACAGTTTACATTTGACATTTTAATATGATGTTTCTTTCTTCTACTTTTCAAGAACATATTTCATTTGGACTCACTACTGCTTATTTCTTTTGTAGGGGCCACCTGGACCCCAAGGACCACTTGGACTGCAAGGTCCTCCTGGCCCTCCAGTAAGGATACACTTTTTAAATTTAAAATTATTTCTCTGTTTGTCAACAATCGTCATACAGTGTTTGCTCCTCATTCCTTTGTATTCCATGTTGTTTGTTTCATTGTCTTCTTCGCTGACAGTCTTTTGATTGAATATGGCACCCCCCCCCCCAGAAAGTCAATGAAATGAATGAATTATTGAAGCAACTTTAAAATTAGTAGCATTGATACTTAATATATGTACAAATCTTTCATTACTTAAAAGCTACAAATTTAAAGTTTGTAACAAGAGCAAAGAAAAATAGACTATTAATTGATAAACCGAAGCAGTTGTAAATAACTCAGTTAATGCGTCTCTGTCAAGCGGAGGTCTATTAAACTTGGAATATATTAAATGGGTTTAATTTTAAAATGGTAATTTGTACAGATCCATAAATTAAAAATGTCTGCAAAATTTTGTTTTACTTATTCTTTTCTTTGCATTCTTATAGTGTAGGGATGTTTTTTGCTAACACAAAATGTACAAATCATTTTCACAAAATGCAGTATTTTTAGACAGTACATTGCAATCCCATTATGTCTCACCAGACTGGAATGAATTCAGAATATCGCATATGGTTTAGATGTCAATTATAACTGGTTGTGAAGAGGTTAAGAAACAGCAATTACTTGGTATTGATGCATCGAATCATATATTTTTTTCTTTCTATTTCTAAAGGGACCTCCTGGGGAGCCAGGGACCCAAGGTTTGCAAGGTCCAGTTGGCATCAAGGTGAGTGCCAATATCTGTTCACTTTGTCAGGCCATAGTTTTATTTTGTCATGTTCATAGTAACATGTAGAAAGTTGTTTTGTGTGCATGTGTATATGTGTGTGTGTGTAATACGTGTGTTTATGCAGTGGTGTGTTTGTGTGTGTGTTGTGTGTGTTGTGTGTGTGTGTGTGTGTGTGTGTGTGTGTGTGTGTGTGTGTGTGTGTGTGTGTGTGTGTGTGTGTGTGTGTGCATATATGAATGTTATGTGCATATGTGTGCAAATATAAGAGAATGAATAAAAGTCCTAATTTGTCTGAAGATGTGACCTTCCTAATGATAAATGGATTTTAGATGTCCTTTGAAAATTTCCTTCATTTATTTGAAAATCAAAAAGTGTTTATGTTTTAATTTATTTTTCACTTTGTATGTAATTATTATGTGATGGTGGTTAATTCCTGCATTTGAAGTAATAATAATAATAATAATATATATATATGCTTTGTGGTAGGGATCAGAGGGACCTCGAGGTTTGCTAGGTCCTACAGGTCTCCCAGGTCTTCAGGGTCTGCCAGGGGCCCCTGGCCCTAAGGGTGATCAAGGGGATGCTGGCAAAAAGGTATGTGCGCATACTGTTGGTGTTGGTGTTGGTGGTGGACAGTTACATCAGTTTAGTTTCATTTTAAATATTTGGTTATGAAATAATTTTCTTGTTGCTTAGTTTTAACTAAGTAAGGAAATCCTAATGTCCTGTTCTTAAGGCTGTTTGTCAAATTTTCATTTAAGTAAATATAAGATAAAAGTACATCAAATTAAGATGAGTATAAAAGGTTACCTATGTAGATTTTGTATTTATTCTTAAATTTCAACCTTTGTCCAACATTATTTGTAACTGGTAGAAATGATATTGGAATCATCATGAAAGATATTTTAAAACCAAATTGTTTGTTATGCACATAGCCACAAAGGCTTTGCTATGAAAAACATTGCTTACCTTGAAGTAGTACTTCTCTTGTAGTCACTTGATCCGGTACATCTGCACTCTCTACATCAGTCCTTGGAAAAATTCAATGAAATTTTGGGGTAAAAAAAAATGCAAACAATCAAAGAAAAGGTCTTATAAGAAAATAACTGTTTAAAAACAATTTAAGAATGATTATTAAATACAGATGAGGAAAGAATTATGTGATTGTTTGTATGTGTGTGTATGTTGGGGGGGGGGAGAGGAGAGAGTACTGCAATGTTATTTGTTGCATAAGTTATGACAGACAGTTAATCTTGTATTAGATCCACCATGACGTATTTTGCATTATTTCAGGGACCACCAGGACCTCCAGGTCCCATTGGCAATGCTGGACAACCAGGACCTTCAGTAAGTGCCAGCTATCAAATGTTTGTTATTAAGTCATTGATAGATTGATCATCTACTCCTACTTAACACCCATGTAATTGATCAACTAGCTCTAATTAACACCCACTTAATTGATCGACTAGCTCTAATTAACACCCTCTTGATTGATTGACTAGTTTTGCTTAACACCCACTTGATTGATTGACAATTTCTACTTAACATTCTACTTAACACCCACTTGATTGATCGACAATTTCTTCTTAACATTCTACTTAACACCCATTTGATTGATTGACAATTTCTTCTTAACATTCTACTTAACACCCATTTGATTGATTGACAATTTCTTCTTAACATTCTACTTAACACCCATTTGATTGATTGACAATTTCTTCTTAACATTCTACTTAACATTTGATTGATTGACAATTTCTTCTTAACATTCTACTTAACACCCATTTGATTGATTGACAATTTCTACTTAGCACCTTCACTAAGTACTGACTATTAAATGTTTTTTATTAAGTCATCAATAGATTGATCAGCAACTTCTACTTAACACCCACTTAATTGATCGACTAGCTCTAATTAACAACTGCTTGATTGATCGACTAGCTCTAATTAACACCCACTTAATTGATCGACTAGCTCTAATTAACACCCGCTTAATTGATTGACTAGCTCTAATTAACACCCACTTAATTGATTGCCAATTTCTACTTAACATTCTGCATAACACCCACCTGACTGATTGACAATTTCTAATTAGCACCTTCACTAAGTGCTGACTATTAAATGTATGTTATTAAGTCATCAATAGATTGATCAGATACTTCTACTTAACACCTACTTGATTGATCAACTAGTTCTACTTAACATCTGCTTTATTAATTGACTACTTCTACTTAACATCAACTTGATTGATCGATATTTCTGCTTGACATCTGCTTGATTGATGAGCTATTTCTACTTAATATTTATTTGATTGATAAAGTATTTCTGTTTATCATCTACATGATCGATCAACTATTTCACCTATTTGATTTGATTGACTGTTTCTACTTTAACATCCACTTGACTGGTTGACTATTTTTCTGTTTAATACCGAATTCCACTGCAGCTGATTACATGAAATTTAATTAATATCTTCCTTTTTCAATATCCACCTCTCATTAATTAATTTGTTGATTAAAATTATTTATGTACTTCTTTCATTAGGACCTTTTTTAATTCTTACCACATCAATGGATTTATAAGAGACTTTTAATTGATGGATGTTAAAGTGGAGAAAAAAATCTATTTTAGGGTCCAACTGGTGTACCTGGCACTCCTGGAGCAGAAGGACCCATGGGTATGAAGGGAGAACAGGGACCACCTGGTCCACCAGGTATTCCTGGTGCCGATGCTGAGCGGGTAGGTACATTAAAAGAAATAGATTTTTTATTTCACCAGTTAGTCAGATTTCTTGAAGATTCTATTGCTTTCTTCATTTTTGTTTTATTCACTGTTTTGTTTCTATTATCAATAAAGTTTGAAGTTGTAAAGGGTTTTAATTTTTAAGTATTAGATGTTTTATTCTTTTAAAATGTTGTATGAGTGGAGTTACAAATTTAAATAAACAGTTGAATACATCCTAACTTTTAATTAGAGGGTTGTCCATCTCTAAGGCTTGTAGACTACTATAGTTATTTCCCTTTTTGTTTGGGGGGGGGGGCAGTTGTTTTGATTTCTTAAACGTACTAAATGTCATTTATTGATATTGTTACCCTTATTTCTATTGGTCTTTGGGCAAACTTGTCACTTAAAAATAGTTCATACCATTTATTGATTTTATTTGTTATATTTCTCTGGGTCTTTGGATAGCCCTTTATCTCTTAAATATATTGGATACCATTTATTTACATTGCTTGCCATATGGATAACATTACCACTAGTTGTAAGTTATCAATATAGAGCAATATTTTGCTTCACAATTTGCTACAGCCTTTCATTTTAGACGTGTCGACACCCAAAAAGAAGACAAAATAGTTATGAATAATTGAACTTCTAATTTAATAGGGACCTCAAGGGCCTCCTGGTCCTAAGGGAGATGATGGCCGCCGTGGGCCAGCTGGAAACCCAGGACCACAGGGAGTGAGAGGGACAGACGGGGAGAAAGGTGATCCTGTAAGTGATATTGAATTAACATTATTATATAATTAATTATTATCCTAGTTAATACATTAGAGTGTGCTTGTTTAACTTGTAGTTATATTATATATTTATAAATTATTTACATATTATCTGAATCTAGTGAAGAATGAAATATTTACATTTCTCTTTAGATTTGCAAGGAGATAAACTAAAAAATTACCATAGGCAACATTCTGTGAAAGAGGCCCTATATCAATTATATCAATTATATTATATCAATTGCTTCTTTGGTCAATCGCTGTTCAATACCTGGAAAATAGTATTTTAATTTCACAAGTACACTGGTATCAGACAGAAAATGAATTAAAAAAAGGACTTACAAAGCCAAGAATAAGATACGGGCAGTTCCATTATGATGATTATTACAGAAGAAGTTTGTAGGACTCCATTATCATTATTAACAGAGACAGAAACTTTCTTAGGGTTCCATTATGATTAATACAAACAGAAACATTCATAGGATTTCATTATGATTAACAGGAACAGAAACATTCATAGGAATTATGATAATGAGAGGCTTTAGCTCTTACTCAAACATTAGTTTTTTTCAAAACTGTAACTACACTTTATACATCAGAGGATAACACATTTAATTGGAACATGATTAATTTTATTAATTCTATGTGACTTATAACAAATTATACACAGTGTGGGAATTTACTAATAGCTGAAAAAAATGTTAACAACAAAAAATACTCTTGTGATTCTACAATGAATCAAAATTCACAAATACAATAACAAATTATAAGAACTTTTCTTTTTAAAGTTTCTGTTTCAAGTTGCTTCATTTATTTACAAAAGGGACTTAAGTGATTTGAATTGAGATACTTGGCTTAGAGATCCCTTTGTTATATAGTCTACTGAAAACACTATGGACATTTCATTGTGTCCACCCATCACCGTTTATAGCACCAAGAACACTCAATCTATTAAAAACAGTTCACCCCGTAACTTTTTATAGCACCAAGAACATTTCATAAAGCACCCTAGTGTTTTCCCAGCTTCTCCTGGGATAACAAAAATAGACATAACTGTTTGTGGAGTATTTAGCCCTGCAAGTGTATGAATTTTGATGTTTGTTGACTTTGGGGAAATAATTGTTATGACTTCATTGTCATTCATTTGAGATCTTTATGCCTCAGTTTAGAAATATGGACTCTGCCTAATATATCCAACAACTCATTCACTTAAAATACTACTGGTCAAAGTTGATCCAATGATCTTACAGCACAGAATTCATGAATACCAGAGATAACCTGGTCCCTTTAGGAAATGACTCACTCTGCATTCACTAACATCATCTACTTGTGTAACTATTTTTCAGTGTTTAGGGATCTTTTAAATTTAGTGGTTAAATGTAGCAAATAAAATAAGGAGAACAATCTTTATGCAACAAGATATTCCTAGCTAAGTTTTAATGCAAGCATGTCTTTGTAAAAAGAATTGATTTTGTCTTTGGTCTTTTGCATTTCCTTTTTAATGAACTATAAATACTACTTCCTGTGCATCTGCAGGGCATGCTGGGACCACCAGGACCACAAGGAGAGGCAGGAGAACAAGGTCAAAAGGTAGACTGTGATTTATTGTAATTTTGTTATAACATTGTCCAAAAGTACAAATACAGGTAATAGTAATGTTTTTCCTATATCTCTGACCTTTATGATACAAATGCTTATACAGCTATATTTCTCTCATCAGTAACAATTACAACTAAAACATGATTTCAGCCAGTGTGTGCATTTGAATAAACTTTTAATATTATGTATAAATATTGGAAAGAGGAACAGTTTAATCTGTATAGTTTCTTCACATTCTAGGGTATTAAAGCAGAAAGTAAAACTTTATGCATTGTATATCTTATACACCTTAGAAAGTGTTAAGCAAATTGCTACATAACATAACAAATGTATTTTCATATGAATTAGTCAAATTTATGTCCAAGTAGCAACTAAATTGTAAAAAATAGAATAAGAAAAGAAAAACAAAGAACAAAATTACCAAAATACTTTTTTAAAATAAACAGTTATATGTGCATCAGGTCCAGTTGCAGGAAAAGCTCATTTTACTTGAAAAGTGTACCTTTGTATAATATTTTTAAAAATTATTTTGTGATTGTAACTTTTTTTAATCTTTCAGGGAGAACCTGGAGATGCAGGTTTGGATGGCGAGCCTGGTCAACCTGGTACTATTGTGAGTTTTTAGTTTGATGTTTTAAAAATTTTTGATGAATGTTTTATCTGTAGTCACTTTGGTTTTGTCAACTAACAGAAGGAAACACTAAAATTCATGATTATCAAAAGTGACCCTAAAATCATTAAAAGGTTTAACTACATAATGAGCATATGGTGATTGTTCTTTTAAAATTTTTATTTAAACAAAATCTAAATCCACTCAAAAGCTGTTGTAATAGTGATCTAATCAAGAAAATTGTAGAATTGATTTTGGTTTTATGTGTTAGTATTTGAAAGTTTAAATCATGTGTTGAATATATTTCACACTTTATTTTTTAAATTCTCAGGGACCTATGGGACCACCTGGTGAAATTGGTTTGCCTGGAATTGCTGGAAAGCAGGTGAGTTGCCAGAAGTATAAATAGGTCAACCACTCATTGATTATTCCATTAAGTCTTTGATTGTGTTCTTTATACCAGGATCCTTCACTTTGGCATGCTAAACAGATTAAGAAAAATTGTAATGTCGAGAATATATTTATTAAAGTTTACCATTTTTTAATGAACTGCTTTCTTCTCATGCTATTTTCTTTTTTGACATAATATAATTGTATCTAAATAACCATTTCAGTCAAGAGGATTTTTGCTTTCAAAAGTTTTAACGAACAAAGTATTTTAAGTATGACTTTAGTTACCAAATAAACAATGATTTTACTTTTACAAATTTTAAAATTTTGCTTCCATTGAATCTAGTGAACATATTATCATTTGTGACAAGTGAACATGTAATAAAAGATTACTTTAATGAACAAGAAATTCAAGTTTGACAAGAGAAACTAGTAATCAAAGATTGACTCTAATGAACAATAAAATCAAGTTTGACAAGCGAATGAATAATGAAAGATTGACTCTAAATAAACAAGAATTTAGAGTGTGACAAATGAACAAGTAATCAAAGATTTATTCTAATGAACAAGAAATTCAAGTTTGACAATTAAACAAGTAATCATAGATTGACTCTAATGAATAAGAAATTCAAGTTTGACAAGTGAATGAGTAACCAAAGAGTGGCTCCAATAAAAAGTAATTAAAGTTTTATTCAAATGAAGGTTTAAATCAGAGTTTAATTCCAGTGAGCAGTTAATCAAAGTTTGACTCCATTAATCAAATAATTAAAGTTTAATTGAAGTAAACAAGTAATCAAAGTTAGACTTTAATGAACGAGTAGTCAAAGTTTGACTCAGTAAACTAAAAATGAAAATTTGACTCCAGTGAACAAATTATTAAAGTTTTACTCAAGTATCAAGTTTTTAAAGTTTTAATAAACAAATAATTAAAGTTGTAATTCAAATAAAGAAGTAATCAGAGTTGGAATATAAGTATCCACACTTCAATTATAGTGAACACAAATAAAATATGTTTCTTTGATTTACAAGGGTGAAATGGGGGTACCAGGTCTTCCTGGATCCCCAGGTGAACCAGGACCAAAAGGTGACCAAGGATTCCGTGGCCCACCTGGACAACGTGGTCAACCAGGCCCACCAGTTAGTAATTTTTATTTATGCTTTTCTCAGAGAATATAAATATTTTACAAATTGTCAAAGTTGCACATTCACAAGAGTTATGGGACTTTGCAATTGTAAAGAATTCACTATTTCTCATTTCTTGGAACTCATCTGTATACTTTCAATAATAGATAAAAGATATAGCTGTCTTTCCTTCATTATTTAGCAATGTTTTAATAAAAACAGAAAGTGTTTCATTGTTTCATTTTATATTGAAAATTATTTACAAGTTATAACTCAGAGTTGTTTTATTCACTTGAGCTCATGCATTAACTTTACAAAAATTACTGATATGAGATTTTTAGGGAAATTAGACACTAAACAAATAAAAGTATATTAAGATGGCTGACAAGTTTTAGTAAAAAAACATTTAATGTTTGCAGGGAGTCATTGGTCCAGTTGGTCCCCAGGGTCCTGTTGGACAGCCAGGGCCAGTGGTAAGTTTGTTTTTATTCGATTTGTAAGCAAATTTTTCATATTTCACACCCAGCCACACATACATACACACAACAAACACATACTTGTGCCTGCACACACACACACACACACACACACACAAACTTACATATACACACATTAGATATTAGATCTACTTCCTTTCAGGGATCCTTCTCTTTTCTTTTTAAATATTTGTGCCTCTTACTATCTTTCTAAAGTACCTCGTTTGACCTCTACCTCATTTAGCTGTTACTGTCTCTCTGTAACATTTAGTTTTTAACTCTTACTTTATCTGTCTTGTTTCATTTAACTCTTATCTGTCTTCTTCAGTTATCTACAACTCTTGCTGTCACTTTGTCTCTATATCTCATTTCACTCAATTTCTCTATCTCTTAATGTCCATCTGTTTGTCTCATTTGTCAGTTTCTCTAACTGCCTTTCTACCAATATCTCACTTTTTACTCAACCCTTCACTATGTCTCACTATCTCAATTCTCCCTACTTTCTCACTTTTCTCTGTTGGTCATTGTCTCTCATTCCCCTCTACCTTGAATTTTTAAAATAAATTAATAAAAATAAGGCTCTTCATCAAACCACTCAATAATAATGCTGTACATTTACTTTGCAGGGTGACACAGGTGTTACAGGACAACCAGGCACCCCAGGCCAACAGGGCCCAATTGTGAGTTCCATTTTTCTTTCTTTTCTGTTGTCTATTTTCAAGGTCTTGAAATTACTGTGTATCTGTATCCCATTTCTGTTGTCTCCCTTCATGGTTTAGAAATTAGTGTGTATATTAGTGTCTATCTATATTCCATTTCAGTTGCCTCCCTTCATGTCTGTTTTTAATTAGTGTATATCTGTATCATGTTTGTCTCCTGTCATGGTTTTGGAGTTAGTGTGGGCTTCAATTTCCTGTTGATGTTGTCTCCTGTCATGGTCTTGGAGTTAGTGAGGGTTTCTATTTCCTGTTTATGTTGTCTCCCTTTGTGTTTAAAAAGAAATAAAATAGTGTGTATCTGTTATCTGTATTCTGTTTCATTGTCTCATCATCAGGTCAAAAGCTTACAAAGTAGGTGACTTGCAGTGCTTTGCTGAAAACTTTGATGTATAATCTCTTCCCCCCCACCCCCAATGTATTCCTTCAGGATTTTGAAATTAGTATTCAGTTGTATTCTGTTTCATCATCTCTTCATCTGATCAAAAGATAAAGATATTAATTGTGCTTTGCTCAAAAGTTTGATGCACATATTTTTTTAAACAAGAATAATTTGTACTTTATAAAATGAAAAATATAAATCTATAGTATATTTTGTAATGTTAAACAAACATTTTCAAGGAAAACAAGGAAATAATAAAATATGTATTTTTATATGCTTTTGCAATGAAGATATAAATATTTAAATTTATTATAAGTTTAGCCCTACCCACCCACCACCCCTGCAAAAAATTGCTCTAACAAGGCATTTATAAAATTTAAATTGAATTTATTCATTTGCAAAAATCTAAGAGGTTCTGGTTTTGAAGGAACCAACATTTCTCTATATTGTAAAATAAATTAACATTTACTGTTGTAACAGTTCTGACTAAAATATTTGCTTTTAATATTTCACTTATATAATAAATATCTGAAATGACATTAAATTTATCTATAATAGCATGATTTTGTATTCATTATCTGATAAATTGTTTGTAGCATTTTTCATTCTTCAAGTCAATCCAATGTATAAAATATGTGATACACTCTGGTGAAATAAATCCAAGCATGCCAAAGATAAACTGAAATAAACACTGAAAAAGGAATTAAAGATGTCCATTTTTACTTCAATTCAGAATTCACTTCTTTTAATCTATTATTGCAAAAAATTTAAAGTTAAGTTAGTAAAAGATTATTTTATAAACTTAACCCTAGGCATTTTGATACAGAAATTATTTAATTTTGATCAAATTGTTGTTAGTAAATCAAACAGGGCCCC
Source organism: Sinotaia quadrata (assembly GCA_028829895.1). NCBI lineage: Eukaryota > Metazoa > Mollusca > Gastropoda > Architaenioglossa > Viviparidae > Sinotaia > Sinotaia quadrata. The sequence goes on from CM054180.1 coordinate 105,407,275, forward strand.
TTGTAGTACTCATTGTTGGAAAACTTTAAACAACTTAAGAAACTACTAGAAAATCTGGTGATTTCTATCACAGGGACAAACTGTCTGAATTTGAAATTAATTTTTGAACTCATTTTTCTCAAACTGTCATCCCTGCTTTCAAGCATTTGTAACTTGTCAGTTTTACAGTTAGAAGCATGATTTTACTACCATGCCAAAGAGAAATGGTTGACAGATTCATGACTGGCAATTACTCAAAATCTACATTAGGACTCATTTTGCAAGAGCAGGTTCATATCTTTGTTGATACAACCTTTATTGCACTGTGACAGTAACTTAAGACTTTTCAAGCTCTTAATTTTATTTTTGTATTTGAATTTATACTATTATTTTCTCCACAGGGGCCTCCTGGTCCTAATGGTCAAAAGGGTAATGCTGGTCCAAAAGGTGTTAAGGTAAGACAACTCTGTTGTAGTTTGTCAATTTAGATATAATCTCCTGTTAACATTACTAATTTAGACTGACAAAATATTTTGTATTTAAAACCAAATTTCCTTTGGAACTGAATTTTATTTAATCAGTGGTTCTTTATGTTGTAAGATGGTTCTTTTCTTGATAAAATTATTTATGTATCTATGGCAATATGCACTGTGTATTAAAGTACATTTGCATAATTTATTATTTGCAATGGTTTGTAGTTTAGAAATATACCCCGTCATCACCTGCTCTTTTAGTTACTATGGTGATTATTGTGGGTAAACCTTGCAAAGCACAGCATAGGGGACAGAAATAGACAAGGTATTGAGACCAATTTCAAGTGGGTGGTTAGGTGGTAGATGGAAAAGAATACAGACAGTATATAAGAAAGAAATTTTGGGGAGAGATAAGTGATTGATTCCACTTACATTAAAAGCCATGGTTAATATTAATAATAAAAGCAACATTTCACCCAAATATTTTTGCGTATAGAATGCTCAAAATCAAGAGACTTAACCCAATGGTTCATTTCACTACCTTTCAGATGAAAGGAAAATGCCCAAAGCATCAGTATTTGCTTTTTAGCTTTGGACTACTATACCAAGGTAGAATCTGATTGATAAATGCATGAATTAAACAATTCACTGAAATACAAAGACCACAAAATTTGCTAACACCACTTACTGAGAGTTTAATTATTCTTAGAAAAGAAGAAAGAAATGTTGCATTTTTAGAGAAACATAAAAGCAACTTTGAAATCCCAGCATTTTTAAATTGATATTTAAAGAAGTGAGAGACTGTACAAAAAATGTTGTTTTTAGGGTCATCGAGGTGCAATGGGTGACCTTGGCCCTGAGGGACAAGCAGGTCTTAAGGGAGAACCTGGCCCACCTGGTCCACCTGGTGAGAAAGGTGAAAAAGGATCTGATGTAAGTTCCTTTATTGAAAAATATATATAATACCTCTCTACCTTTATTTCTAAGAGTGTGTATGTGTTCACTTAAATTCTGCAATTCATTTTGCATTTACAATGGCTACTCAGTCCATTTATCTTCCAACTGCTAGAAGGCATGAATGGGAAGCTTTGTGACATTTAATGGTAATTAGGATGTCACTCAGTAAGTAAAACATCACTTAATAATTAGAATGTTACTTAGAATGATTGTTAATAATTAGGATGTCACTCAGTAAGTAGAATATCACTTAATACTTAGAATGACTGTTAATAATTAGGATGTCTGTTAGAAATTTGAACATCTTAGCAATTAGACAACACATATTTGCCTCTATGCTCTTTCACCCCTTGTAGACAGAAGTAGTTGACCAAGGAGAATGTATTCATTGACATGTCAAGATCAAAGTTCTTGATGGTAGTTAAGTCATATTCATCTTGCTGGGTCGTTTTCATCAGACTCCAAAACATCTCTAGAAGTAGCACTGTCTTGTTTGCTGTATGCTCAGTTATTTCACCAACCAGTTGAATGCTTGTATTCACCAACTAATCAGTTAGACTCAGTTTTATTATGTTTGTACTTATAATTAAAAAATAAATAAATTAAGCTGCAACATCACTTTGGCACCATACTTGTTAGAATGGGCTTGTTGGTTTTAAGTTCGGTACACATTTGATTGGTTAGAAAATGGGTCTACTGTTAATCTTATCCAATGCAAAATTTGATTCTTCATGAGAAAAGAATCTACTCTTAGTTCTCTCTGATTGGCAATGAAACACAGCATTATTTTCACTATTATTAGGATGTCATTTAGTAATTAGGATGTCTTCTTCATAATTTGAATGTTTCTTGATAATTAGGATGTTAGTAATTAGAATAATAAGATGAAGGTATGTTCTTTTATGAAATGTCTGTATATAATTCATGTAATGTGTATCTCTCTAGTGAGCAACGTATGTATGTAATGTACTGAGTATCTATGTGTATTTGATGTACTGTATACCTGTGTTCATTTGAGAGTGTGTGTGTGTGTGTGTGTGTGTGTGTGAGATACTCTGTGCATCTCAATGTGTATGTGATGTACTGTATATCTGTGTTCATTTGAGATTGTGTGTGTGTGTGTGATACTCTATGCGTATGTGATGTCCTGTATAGTTCTGTGTGCAATGATGCATGAAGTCTCTGTGTGTATTGGATATAATGCACATTTCAGAAGGAAATATATTCTTTTGCTTGTGCACATGTAAAGAGAATCTCTGTATTCAACAGGGTCCCAGAGGTCCCAAAGGCTCTCAAGGCAATGATGGAACACCTGGCATTCCTGTACGTATAAACATTGTATTTTACATATACAGATATTTTTGTTTCATAGAAACACACAATTGCATTTTGTACATATAGGCATTTAATTTTATATGTACATATATTGCTTCATATAAATGGACATTGATTTCAAAACACAGAATTGCAGTTTGTACATATAAATACTGCATTTTATATGTACAAATATTGCTTATATATATATATATATATATATATATATATATATATATATATATATATATATATATATTGAATTTGGAACACAGAATTACCTTTTATACTTATAAACTGCATTTTGAATGTACATATATTGCTTCATACATATCAATACTGTGATGCCAATGCCATCTAGTTAATAGTTATGATTATTACTCATCCAGTTGGAACTGGTTTGCGTTGCATCAGGAATTTCTAGCATATTCTCAAGAGTGTTTACTTCAACTCTGACACTTACAAAAATTCCATTATCAGGAGTGCCCAAGGATGGGTCACTTCAATAATTTATATAACAATTAAGTTTAGAAAAAAAATAGGGATAGGCAAATTTAGCCTGCCGCAAATACCCTATTTTGAAACTGCTGTGCATGGATAAAATTTTTAAGAGTGACTACATTTCTATTAATTAAATGCACATTTTAGTTGGCTGAGGATGGGGTGGGGAGATTTTATTATCTCAAATTGCAATTGTATTTTTATAAATTATAATCTTTTAAAGTAAGTTTTTAGTGATACTATTTTTTTGCCTCTTGAAAAAAAAGAAGAGAAAATGAAGATATATTGTTTATTTTATTAATATTTTCAAGTATCAGTAATGGATTAAAAGTATTGATTATATTTATTGAACACCTTAATGATTATTGAAAACCTGTAGTAGTTGGACCGTACCTTTCTCGTTGTAAAATAAATACCTTCAATTTTATTTTATTCAATAGCATTCAGAAAATGAAATAAATCAGTAATACTTAACACAATACCGAGAAATTGATCTTCAACCCAATATATTGTAAGAACACAATAGATAATATTGAAATTGAAAAGAAAAGCGTACAGCTGTTTGCCATAATAATGTTCATTGCTTTTCTTGTTTTTATCTAGGGACCTTCTGGGCCACCAGGTCCTAAAGGAGAACCGGTAATGAATTAGATTCATATATTTTTATTATTTAAGGTTTTCACATTAATCTGTAAATTCTTTTATTAATTTGGTTTAATATTTTAAAACATTAAACTCTATAGCAAATTATATCTTGTTTTATTTTGTTTGTTTCATATAATATTCTATCGCAATATTAAAAATCCTGTTTTTATAAAACCTATAAGAGTGTTATTTAAAAAGAAAATTACTAATCCTAAGGTTTGTAAAAAAACCCAAAAGATTAATTTTTGTAATAATTTTATTTCCTTGATAGTTGCTTTATTTGCTAAGAGAAGCTGATGCTACAACTGCTCTTCTTGTGATATAAAGATCACTTCTACACAGAATATGTTTAGAACATAATAAATGATTGCTTCTACACAGAACATGTTCAGAAAACAGGTTGCATATTTTCTTAATCATCAGATACTACTTAGAACTTTACAGATCTGATTAGTTAGTCATAGCTCCTTGAAATAGTTTTAATTGCTATTACAATTGGTTGGACAGCTAAATTAGGGAATGGCAAAGAGTGATGGCCATGTTACTAGCAAATTCTTACAAACTTTTAATTAGAGTCTATGTCTTCTTTTTTACAGGGCCAGGATGGAGCAAAGGGAGACTCTGGAATTGCTGTGAGTGAATTATTGCATTGATTTACTTCCCAGGATAAATTTAAAATGATGTAAATTAATTAATTTTAATGAAACAAATTAATTGGGATGTAGGCAAGTTATAAGTAAAAATGAATTTACAATTTAACTTTTGTGCACCTACTTAATAAATGTAGGCAATTGTTATGAAGTAATCTTGTAAAATAAACGTTATCAAGTTTGTTTATGAGTGAACAGACTGTTCCCATTTCTTATGCTTTGTGGCATCACTGGTATTATCTATACCAGAAAGTTATCCCAATAACAATAATAAATATGTTTCATATCTCTTAAGTGTCAATGAAATACTTAACCCTGGCTACTTTTTTTTAATATACGAGTGTAAGGAAAAAAAATTATGAAACTATTAAAAAATTCTATATGCAAACTGTCTTTCTAAAATAAAATAAAAATTGTCCTTTATAGGGCCCTCCAGGACAGCCTGGTCCTCCTGGAGACAAAATCCACGTAACACCAGTAGGCCTAAGTGGAGGTGTTGATCAGCGTAGACGAAGAAGGCGACGGCGACGACGATCTATTGATTCAGATGACATTGACCTTGACATTCAGATCGTGTACAACCGTTTGATGAGCAAACAACAAGAGGGTGCTGAACTGAAGGTAGGATAGGCAACTTGAAAAGTAATTCATGTGATCTGTGAATCAGATTAGCAATAAAAGTACACACAGAAAGAGTTTTGAAATGTCATCTTCATTGCTACCATGACTGCAGTCAGTCTGCTTTTTCATGATTTAAGCATTCCTCTGTTTTGTTGAGTCTTGTCAACTCTGCTCTGCTAGTTATTATTTTACCAGTAAAACCGTCTCTGTATTTGTACATTTCTCTGTTAAAGTCCCTCTTTCATTGCATCAAACATATTTCTCATTGCATGGAGTACCAGACTGTCATATAAAAATATCATATGGTTTCTAAATACTATTTTTATATGACTGAGCACATTCAATTTTTACATTCTTACATCCAGACACCTTCTTCATATTAAATGGGGGATACTCCTAGCTTATTTTGCATCAGAATAGGTTAGGGTCAGGTGGGATGCTGTGGGATAGGTGGAGGCAGAATTAGAGGCTAGCCATATTTTACACCAGGTACTAGATTTATTTGATGTTTTACTAATGGACTTATTTATTTTAAATTTGGGTGAGGTGAAAATGCTATATTATTTTCTTTACTTTGTTCTCTTAAATTTTATTATTTGTTTCCTAAGCATTAGCATTGCTATTATTATCATTACCATACTGTCACAATTATTATCATTCATATTGTTGACATTTTGTCAGATAATAATTATTCCTTTACTATGTTACTCAGTTTTATTTTATCTTAACTTTATAGTGCTTTTTATTAATAAAGTTAATGATTAAATTAATTCAACTGTAATAAAAGGAATCAGTAAAAATCTCACTTTTAATTGTTCAAAGTAGAATGATAGTCAACTGCCTAACATCTTTGTTTAATTTGATTCCCTCCCATTGTTGAGCAAAGATTTATATTGTAGTCTTTTGTGTAGTGGGTGTGCAATTATTAGTTTATTTAGCCCACTCAGACACTCAGGCCAGTGCTGTCTAGGATCGGGGTGGAGTTCCCTTGGTATAGTTGGCAGAATTTAGTTTCTACAACATGCTTTTCAAGAATGTTTAAATTTTTTAATATTAATATTGCTTAATTAATTGTCAATAATTGCAAAAATATATGTAGTCTTAAATAGGGGATGGGAAAAGATGAGATTATTGCCTTTCTTTCTTCTCTTTGCTTAATTTGTTATTTATATCTATTTCTCACTTCACTTGATACTTTCCATTTATTAATGTCCTGCTTTTGTCAATGATTTGAAACATGTTTACATAGCAAGGGCTGGAAAAAAATTTTAAAAGTGGTTTGATTCAAACTCGGTTGCATTTACAACAAAGTACATTTACAATCTCTTCAAATACACAACAGACAATATGAAAACTGCCTAGCTGCATATTAAAGTAGTTTTTTTTTGCTTCAGATCCAGGAAGTAGTACAAGAGGTATCATCAGTAATGTTGCAGCACATCGACCAGCTCAAACACCAGGTGAACAACTTCAAGTACCCACAAGGCACACGTGAAAACCCTGCCCTTTCCTGCCGTGAAATAATCTTGGGTCACCCACAATATAAAACAGGTTGGTGGTACTTTAAAAAAATCGATGACAAAGACATAAAACAGATTTGTGGTTTACATTTAACATAGGTTAGTGATACATATTTACAGTTGGGGTTAGTAATATATATTTAATATCAGTTAGTAATACATATTTAATTAAAAGAGGTAGGTAATCTGTAGTTAAAATCTGCCAATTATATATTTTTAATTAGATGTGCAAAAGAGTCAGCAATACATATTTAAAACAAGTTAGTAGACACATTTATAAAAGAGGTCAGTGATGCATATTTAAGACAAGTTAGTAGATGTGTATTAAACGGGTCACAAATAAGAAAAACAGACACTGAAGTCATATTCATAATTATGTAGTTTTATTGGCCAAATAGACATTAACTCTTCTGGGGCCAGAAAGCATTCTTGAGTATATTGGGAAAACCCAACAAAAAACTGTAAGTATAGGTGTATTAAATTTCCACTCTTCAATGACGGTTGCATTTTCTGCATAAAATATGTATTTTGGCTCTTCTTCACATTAAGCAGTCTTAAATTATGGATAACCAGTTATTTAGTCCAGCAGTTCTGTATAAAATTTGTGAAAATTAGATGTGATAATTACATTCCATATATTACCTCCAGAAATGGTGATGTGTCAGGTCATGTTACAATGCTGTAATTAGAAAAACTGTCACCACGAGACTTTGGGCCCTGTCTTGTGCTCAGTAAACTTAATACTTTGCATTTCTTCTGGCTTTCAAAAATTTTGCTTTGCATTGTCTAAAGTTAAAAAAAATATTGTAGATAGAGTAACCTATTAAAAGAAAGAATTGTCCCCACCCCCTTGTTTGTATAACAAACTTGTAAGCCATAGTTCATTTTTGCACTGCTGTTTACTATGTCAGGCAAATTTTAACCAACTTGTGCTTCTTCCTCAATGTATATATTTTTTTTTTAAATGGAGTAATTATAATTTGATGTTTGCAGGCTGGTACTGGATTGACCCTAATCTTGGCGCCATTGATGATGCTATACAAGTTTGGTGTAACATGACCAGTCGTGTAGAAACCTGCATATTCCCTACACCCAAAACCAAAATGGTGATGCTTCCTCTTGTTTTGTTTTTGATATATAAGTCAAGTCTGGGAGATTGTGACTGTGAGGTCTAGGATCTGTTCTGGTGGGAAAGTGATTATATTTGATACCTGCCTCACTTGTTATAACACTTAGAGATTTTCCAGTTTATAAGTCATTCTTGTCCAGTTGCAGCCCAGCTGTAAAGTGGTTAAGGAATTTAATTAATTTGAAATGCTAATAAAAATCTCTAATTAATTTTGATATAAGTAAGACTGATATACTAAAAGTGACACTGATATACAAGATATACTGATATAGGCTAATCACCTGATGTGGTTATCACATTGATTCATTAGTGCCACTGGCTTGTCATACTGAATGAGCGTTAACTGAGAATAGTTATTAATACACTTATCAACAAAAATACACAAGCCACACTGATATACAAGACACATCACACTGTCATACTGAATGAGTGTTAACTGAGAATAGTTATTAATACACATATCAACAATACACAAGCCACACTGATATACAAGATACATCACGCTGTCATAAAATATCACCACCATTAAATATTTAGCCAACAGATTATCACCACCATTAACTATTTAATCAAGAGACTAAAATATCACCACCATTAAATATTTAGCCAACAGATTATCACCACCATTAACTATTTAGTCAAGATACTAAAATATCACCACCATTAACTATTTAGCCAACAGATTATCACCACCATTAACTATTTAGCTAAGAAACTGAAATATCATCATCATTGTTTAGCTAACAAAACTAAATTTTATTTAGTTTTAAATTTTAATATTACCACCATTAACTACTTAGCCAACAGTTTTAAAAGCCAACACCATCACTATTAAGCTAACAAACTAAAATATCATCACTACTAGTGTTTAGATAACAAACTAAAATATGACCACTATTAACTATTTAGCCAACAGAATGAAATATCATGATCATTAACTATTTAGCTTTGTTAGTATTAAGTGGTAGCCATAGTTCCAGACAGAAATGGGCTTATTAGTATTTGCTGTTAATTTGGAGATGATGACAGTTAATTCCAACAACTACATCTGTAAATATATTGTAGCTAACTAGATACAATGTTTATTACTGATTGACCAAAACATAACTGTAATAATGAATTGTTTGCTTCTGACAGATTGCAGAACAGTACTGGCCCAAAGTTGATGGGCAATTCAAATGGTTCCATGAATTAAATGGTGGATTTGAGGTAAGTGACAACAACTGTCTCCACAAACATTTACACCAACTAGTCAGTGTTCATATAACAGCTGTTCAATGAGATAAAGTTCCACTTCAGATAAGGTGAAATTACAGTACTTCCAAAAGTGGTATAATAGTATTAAAAAAAAAAGAACTAACATGGGCTACCAAAATCTCTTACTTCAGCTGTACATTGCAAACAATTTTGCTGGAAACTAAAAATTTGTTGTTTGTTTTTTGCATTAATTAACAGTAGCATCTTGATCTCTAGGCCAAATCATCCATTTTACATGCAATAATTATTCACCCTAGCCATATACAATCACCATTCATCAAGTATTGCACCCATAACCATCATTTATCAAGCTATAGACAATCATCATTCATCAAGTATTGCACACATAACCACCATTTATCAAGTCATATACCATCATCATTCATCAAACTTCAGGTCATTAGCGTAGCACTTCAAATCTCTTGCAAAAATTCACTTCAGAAATCATCTCTGGTAACAGTTTCTTTATGTTAAACTGATCCCAACAAGTCAAAACAGTATCTTACTTTATTTTTTTAAAATAAATAAAATTTGTTTCTAAATTACTTACATTGCAATTATGTCATTTAAAAATAAAATTGTAGATCAAATACGGATCAACAGTACAAGTAGGATTGCTACGACTGTTGAGTGAAGGAGCCACACAGCGTTTCACTTACTTCTGCTCTGGATCAGTTGCTTGGTTCGACCAATCAGCAGATGGGTACGAATATGCTTTGACACTGCAAGGCGATAATGAGTATGAGTTTGAGACAAGCAACTTTACTGCTGAGGCCATCAGTCACGATGGGTGCAGAGTAAGTAACAGTAAATTGTTCTTATCCAAATTTCTCCTCAGTAAGACCCACATTTTTTTCCCTAAGAAAATGAAGGGGTTTTGTTCTTGTTTTACAACTGATAACTGATATTCTGAAACAGCATGATTCAAAATGATACATTTTGCAATAACAAGGGTTCTGAAACAGTTTATTGTTATTTTATATTTAATTTGAATAGGTGAACATTGAGTTAGAGAATTATATATACATATATTCACATTGTTAACTACTGTTTGCAGGATCGGCGACAGAATGGATTCGCAGTTTTTGAAATCAGCACAACCAAGGTGAATCGCCTGCCAATAGTCAATTTTATGCCAAGGGACTATGGCAATCCCTGGCAGAAGTTTGGTTTTGAGGCAGGCCCCGTCTGTTTCCACTAGCCCCAGCCATGCCAGAGTAATGTTGCATTCTGGTGCCAAAAAAGAACAGACAGGATTTGTCATGCCCATTGTGCCATTTCTTGCATTTGCTTTATCATGTATGTCTGCTTTCACATTTTGGGCATTTGTTGTGCTTTTAAAAAAAAAGATTAGTAAAGAAATTTATTTCAGGCATAGTCTGACAATTTAGCTCATCATCATCATCAAAGATCATGATTTTCATATTTTTATCATAGTTTATTTTTTAACATTTCTTTCCTTCTTGGCTTTGTTAATTAAAATTTGGAGATGTGTGATGTACAGAAAAGCTTATTTTTGTATGTATGATTAAATTTGTGTTAATCTGTGTCACTCTGTGCAAATTTGATGTCTTTGGAAGTTAGTTATCTATTTTGGTTGCATTTTGCTAGAACTCAGAATCTGGTGTTTTAAAATATCATTATCACATCTATTGACAACTCAACTGCTTGTGTCTTGTGATATCCAGTTTGAATTATTTGAGATTACTCTGGCTATTTAATTCAAATGCATATTTCTTTTCTTTTTAAAAAAAAAAAAGTTTCTTAAATTTTCCAATTTAACATTTCTGGCAAAATGCAAGCAATTCTGTTGTGCCTTTAATTGAAAGGAAATAAAAAGGACTAACAAACTTTTGTGACATTTATGGTATGATATTTCACTAACAATAACTGTTTAAGTATTATTGGTACTGATTGTACAAAGTGATTGTATTTTTGTTTGTTTTTTTTCTTGTTGTTGTACCAATTCAGTTTATGATTTGGAATATACTACTACTATCTTATCATATGATGTGAAATATGCTGTCAATTTAACATACCTCTGAAATGTGCTGCCAACTTAACATACCTCTCAATGACGGAATAGGGCACTATTATATAATTTAGTAATCCACACAGATTTTTTTGGAACATATTTTGCTCATGTATTATCAAGGACTGTTTTATTTTGTTGTTATCAACTGTGTGAAAGTGTTCTACATCAGTCGAATCGGGCGCTAAACTTCTTGTTAAAAAGTACTCTGTTTAGTTCAACAGCACAGTTTCTTTATTAAATTTTACCAGGCATTTTATAAAATCAGGGTCTAGTGAGCTGATGTAGCCACTGCAAGGTACCTCTGTAGGTTTCTATTGGTGTTATTAAAAAAACCCACCAAAAACCTGTCCATGACTGAAAGGCATCACATATTTTGAAGTCATCACTATGTCTGTCATTTAAATACAATATTGCCGTTTGTTACTATACTTTCTAATAGTATCTTATTCACTAGAAAACAAAGTTCTGACCTCAATTACTCATCTATATTTGATAAAACAAAACCGCCACTTTCTAAGTTAAGGAAAATATCTAGTGTTTATTACCAGTTCTTGCTGTATGATGTCTTTAGAAGGAACAAGCAATAATATTAATTTTCTTAGGGAAAAAATCTGTCTGGACTACTAATATGCTGGATTTACTGTTCAGTGCTCTCATGGGAGCTCTCTCATGGAAGCTCTGAACATGCGATCAACAATAAAAATGCAATAAACATCTGTGATTTGTGCCTTCAACTTTAGAATGACTGTACCACTGCCAACGTGTCTCTATGTACAGCCAAATATACCATTTACAATGAATAAAATTAAAACACAACATCTCCAAATTTGTGTCTGATTTGTTGTGAAATTTATTTTTTTGAAAACAGCAATGAAATGTACAATCAAAGCAGATAACTGGGTAAAATACTCAATTTCACTGATCTTCTAGAAACATGACATTTTGTGAAACTATGGAAACTGTAAGCCAAACACCTTGAACATGAACTGCATACATACAAAAACTAGAACAAACAAAATTCAATATAATTTTTTTCTTCTCTCTTATATATCTTTTACATATATATATATATATATATCAAAATGGAGTCATCAGCTAAAAATGAAAGAAAAAACGTCTGCTTGCAAGTCAGAATATTTCTCACAAGACAAAACAGGTCAATCGACTGTTTAGGTATGCCTAGCCGTCCCTTTTCTTCTACTTTTGCTATGGAAATGGTGCAATTGTCTACAAAGAGACTGCTAAAAGTGGTTGCAAGTCAGAACATTTCCCACAAGACAAAATATAAACCTGTTGTTTAGATCTGCCTAACTGTACTATTGTATAATATCTACCCCAGCTGATCAAAAGGTGTGAGAAATTTCTTGGAAATGTCTAGAAATTTTTGGACATAGTCTAGAAAGAACATTTGCATTACATAGTATAGAAACTGCTCAAAGCTGTTTAACTGGAATTTTAATACTTTCTGCTTTCTTTTTAACCCTGACAGTACTAGACTTTTAAAACAGTTTTGACTATTTTTCTGACAACAGCATTTGGTCAAAACTGAAACAAAATGATAAAGCATTAATAAGTTTTAAAAGTGATATTCAACAAATCTTGGCAGATTTACATCCCACTGAAAATGACCATTATCTACTGTCTTCACTAATAAATTTGATAGATTTTTTTGTTTGTATATGTGTAAAACACTACAACAACATTTGACATAATTAGAAATGACTGGTTTTCAATGAAGAGCAGTAAAATAAGAAATAATTATACAGCCGAGATTCACATTTTGGCATTTTATATATATATATTTATATATATAAATATGCACGCAGAAACACACACACGCACAGCTCATAATGACATTTTACAACATGAAGGGTATATATGTCTTGAAAAAAAAACCCTCACAGCAATTAATTTCTCAGGACAATCCCATCACATTCATATCATAACTATTTTAGCAATATAAAGAATAAAGTCTTAAATTGTAAATCTGAACAAAATCAGGAAGCACAACAATAAATAACTATTATTTAATTTTTTTTGTGCATTTATTGAAATAACAACTGCGTAGCAATGCATCATAAATCTTAGTTGTATTTGGTTCTAAACATGGGGACTAAAAGCTTGAAAAAACATGTGTTGAAACATAAACATCAACATTTGTACAAGCGTAAATCTGTCACACATTTTGTGACTTTTAAATCTCCATTCCTCAACCTTAGAAGCAATGATGACTGAAAAGTCAGATTATTGAACACATATATATACATATATTCATTCCTATTGTCAGACAATGTTTCATCAGTTTTTATTTGTAAATGTTATTTTGATTTTAATAATCAATTTCAGAGACTATAATTCACACCAACATAATGTCTTCTGTTTGACCATTGATGACCAAATGTATTTAAGGACAAGCTTTATACTGTTATAAATTGGCGTGGCCCAGAAAGCTGATGACAGACTGGTTAAAAGTGTATGTCAATGCTGGCAAATTAACTCATTAAACTCAATATGAAAATCACATGATGGCAGTTAAAAGTAAAACTGCGATATCTGAAAACACTGCAAAGCGTCAACACATACACACAAAGTGACCACAGTACTGATTTATTCCAAAATGGCATGATGAAGGGAATGTAAGTGTCATAAATGTTAAAAAGACAACACTGTTCTTATGACCATAGGGCAACCAAAAATGAGGGATTGTTTTAGTGCCTTATGTTGGAAAAGTTTACCCTGATTTTCTGCGGAAGGCTGTTTTGTGTGTGCATGTTAAAATAGCTCAACTGGATGTATCAAGTTCACAGTTGTACCAGAAAGTCTTCCTCTAGTGATTTCAATACAGTCAAATCCACCCCAAGACTGCAACAAAAAATAAATAAAATAAAATGTTTAAGATGACAAATTTATGACATGTTACTGAGTTTTGTACAGATGAGAGGTTAAGAAGTTTAAATGCTGCAGTAGTACTGGACATGATGATCCTTTTCAACAGTACTAAGCACACTAAGCCAAATAAAAAGGAATTTTTCAGGCAGTAGGTAATTTTTTTTTTCTTGAATTCTTATTAGTTGAACATATTAAAAGAATCAGAGGTAAACATAATTCTGACATACATACAAGCCAGAGATAAGTCATATTGTGGGCCCATTACCTCAGGGAAGATATAACAGCTAAACAAACTTACCCAGCAGGGTGCTGCCCCTACCAGCAAAATATCAACACCGCTTTTGTTTGAGGTCAGAATCCATGAGTGAATGTATCAGTAAAACATTAAAGTGGGGAGGCTAGAGGACCTGCGAGTATGGCTATATACCAAGTATTCATGAAAAAATATATTATATATATATAATTCCTTTTTCCAACCTGACAAACTATGGGAGAAAAAGAACAGGAGGCGAGACCTCTAATAAAACTATTAAGTAATAAACTCTTTATCTGTGATGGATTTTGGGAAATAAGAAAAGAAGGTGAGATCTTCTCTAATAAAACTATTAGGTAATATGACTTATATGTGCAGGAGATAGGGAAATAAGAAAAGGAGACCAGACCTTCTCTAATAAAACTATTAGGTAATATGACTTATATGTGCAGGAGATAGGGAAATAAAAAAAAGGAGGTGAGTTTTTTCCTCTAATAAAACTATAAGTAATAAACTCTTTATCTGTGAAGGATTTAGGAAATAAAAAAAGGAGGCGAGACCTTCTCTAATAAAACTATAAGGTAATAAACTCTGTATCTATGAATGAGTTAGGGAAATAACAAAAGCCTCCTGCTTGCAAGAGAAGACTGCAACAGATTGGGCAGCTGTCAGAGAGTCCCCAGAGGTCAAGGATGAAATCTCTCAGATGAGAAGGAAGTTTTCCAACCTATTGTCACCACAATAGCATTCAAGGTCACTTTACCATTAAATGTTAAGCTAGTGAATAGAGTTCTAATTTCCATTTGAAACAGGTGACAACCACCAAAAGATCCAGGCACACACTTCCAAACACCAAGTGCATTTTGACAGACTGACTGGTCAACCTGAGAAACAAACTACCAATGATTACTCTAGTATCTTTGGCTGGCAATTTGTTATATGGCACCTATTAGTATTTTACATAGCGACTATCATTGACCGACCCAGCTAACTGTCCAACAAAGAGGGTGATTGTGTGCGAGACAAGTAGATTTTTCATCCTAACTGATTGGAAAATTATTGAAAATGAAAGCAGAAAATTGCTTCCGTAAGTGGAAGATTAGAGGTAACCCCAGATTTTTCCGATCTAAACGGAAGGTAGGCAGGTCTGACTTTGGAACTGTGAGAGTCTCCAACAGTAAGTTGTCCTGATTTTGAGTGATACTGTACTGTCTCCTAGTGATGAAACAGTTCCTTACTTAGAAGTCAGCATGTGTAGAGAGCAAAATGGTTAAATAATTCATGTACTTTCTTCCTGACAAATATAGTCTTCTAACCATATCTAAAACAAGCTCTTGACAATTAGAACAATGTTATCCAATGGTCTGGTTATTTACTGATCATCACTCACCTTTTGAAGTCCTGAGTGACCTCTTGAACTTTTGATGGGTGAACACAGGCAACACAGCGTGTAACGTTTGGGTCAAAGAGTGGTGCCAAGTATTTTTCGCCCACAGACTTTAAATCATGAGTTCCAACTTGGGGTATTTTTTGTATCATTTCTCTGAATTAAAAAAAAATAAATGTCATTGATCATTAATAAAATATCAAACTTATATTAAATTATTATGTATGTTATTTTGTATAGTAAAGATATGGTATTCAGTTCAGATAGTCAATGCATGAGAAAACTAAGTCAATGACAGCATGGAACAGCATCTCTTGCTTATGAAAATGTATGTATACCCAATATAAGTATGTCCATATTTTGATCAAGGCTAGTGACAATTCTTCCATTTTCAAATGCACAAACTTTCTGGGGAAAGGAGGGTTGATCTACAGTGATAATTCTTCCCTTTTCAAATGCATAAACTTCTTTGGAGAAGGTGGGAGAAACATCAAGTACCATACATTTCCATAGTATTAATTATACAATTTAAGGTCATAGGCAGTATGAGCCAATGAGAGAAAAACAAATAATTTTTTCACTTTTGAGATTATTATTTATTTGCATTTCTCAATATCTTCTCTCTCAGGATTTAATATCTTCTTAATGTACAAAATACATTTGTTATGTTAATAATGACGTTTTTTAAAACCACTTGTGCTGAAAAATCTATTTCCTAAGCTGAAAATCGCCGAAAACACAATAGTTTGACTCCCAATTACCACCATTATTTGTATTGTAGAAAGGAACATGGCATACAGAAACAGAGAGATGTGCATTTAATACTTATTTTAGTGAAGAAAGTGATTGAAATAAAAAGGTAATATGTTTAGAGTTACTAATTATTTTATTTTGTATTACTATTTCATCCATATCATATTAATTCTTCTCTTTAATGCCTGTCATGAAGTGCTGTGTATGCAATGTAACATATCTAAATATTACTGCAGTTTAATTGTGTCATTTGTCTAATGTTATATCAACTGCTTCATAATTTTAAATAATTGCACGTGGAGAATGAGCCAAATTGGCAATGTTGTTCAGACTCACTTGTTGTAGCTGTGTGATACACCACGCAGATATGATAGGACGGATTCCTGGGCAGCATCCCAGATAGTCTTTTCCTCCTCTATAATTTCAAAGATGAGGCTGGAACGGGCCGACTGCAGTTCAACTTCAGTGAATTCATGCTTGCCGCTCAAAAATTCTTGCTGCAGAAATTCAATGCACAAATAAATTTGGCTTCATTCACACTGATCATCATATTCACTTGAGCAAGTTATCCAATCCCTTGTTCAGTATCACTATTGTCTACCTTATCATGTTCATCAGTACTATCATCTACTCCATGTTCAACAGTCCCAATGATTAGCCCACACTGCAAAAATATTGCTGATGAAATGCAATGCCAAAAATCACACTAAAATTACAAAACAGCGAATTAAATCTTTTTCTCTATTCAGTGTTGATGAGAGAATTAAATTCTAAATACTTGTGCTTAACTTTTTCAATATTTGTATGTTTGCATATTGAAATCCAGATGCAAGTAACAATACAAAGAATATTTTTAATATCTATGTTAAAGTAAGAATAAGGAATATATTATACTTTTTAAAAAATAAACAAGTTTTAAACAACTGTTTACGATGTATATTTTGTAAAAAGAAATATACTACTTATCTTCTAGGTAGAATAAAAAAAGAGTAAATTTACTTAGTAACAGTGAAAGAGTAATTGGTGAATAATTTAATAATGGATACATGAGGCATGCAAAAATTTGTGACCTGTCACCACAAAAAGATACTTAAGTCGGATTTTGGGGGTATTGAGATATATATATCAATAGAAAGAAAATTGAAAGGGCTTTCTGTTGATATAAAAATAAAGAGTGTAGGACAAAATATGGAAAAGTTATGTTTGTTTGAAGTGCACTACTGTCCGGACGGCCATTTTGAGAAAATCGGCCTCAAAGATTGAACACATTTCTGAGAGGTTTTTCCTTAGCAACCATATATTAATCTGCTTCATTTGCAATCAGAGTTGAAGAAGACACAATAGCTAACACTGTAATATCTATAAACAACAAATATATTGTTACATCATTTACAGACAACAGTCTTTTTAAGCCATAACGATTAGAATTTCTGTATGCGAGAATGATTATTGTGGCTCACAGAATATTCTAAAATTAAGGCATAATATTGAATTGATACCTCTTTCTAAATCTGATGCTAGCTCCACTAAATAAATCACAGATTAAAGCTGCATTACTTTCACATTCTTACAAAAAATATCGTTTAAATAATCCAGTAATTATAGCACACCTTTCATTTCAGTGTACAGTCAGTTATCGTCAGCTGTCGTCTGCTTCGTCTTTTTCGTTGTTCGATCACGCGATTCGCTGTCCGTGTCACTTTCAGAGAAAATCCATCAGCTACATCCTCATTAGCAAAATAATCAGATATCAAATCTTTAATCTGAATGCTTTCTTTTTCTAAGATGTTGCTTTCTTTACATGAATTCAACAAATTAGCGATTCGTTTCTCCATGTTTGCATTACGCATTACAGGACGAAACTGTCTCCCTTGTGTGCGTTTCAACCAATCGCGACCGTCTTTTTATGAGAGCATGCTTGGTAACTTATAGTAAGCTTTGATAAACTGTCTGCGGATTGGCTGACGCTTTTCACTTTGTTTACGCCAAACACAGCCTTATAAAACATTCTGATTAGACGTTATAAATAAATAAATAAATAACCAGTGTCGTCAGCATAAAAATAGGCTTTTTCCTGAGCATTCTGATATACAACATTATGAGGTTCAGCCAGGGATTCTACCGTCTACGATCGTCAGATTATAGCACTTTTGGGCCATATTTTTCCTTCGAAGTTAGACAGTAGGTCACAAAAAAATAATAATAAAGCTATTTCTAGTTCGAATTAAAGAAAAACACGCTAGTAATTTGTTGTTCGATGGTTTGGGAACACGCTAAAATGAAAATCTCAATTTCACCCATGTAGACCCCCACCTTCGTTTTTGCCGTTTTTCTCGGCTTAGCCTTGCGCGACTTAAGTATCTTTTTGTGGTGACAGGTCACATTTAGCTTTGTCAGTTAATCAGTTTTTACATTAGGGTGATGCAAAAATGGCACAACGTAAAAAACATGTAAAAAGCATTTTTTCTCCATTTTTAAAAATTGCATAAAAGAAAAAAGTAAGAAAGATTAAGCAACCATTTTTTTGTAAACTGACTTCTTTCGCCATGATAATTATATGGTGTAAATTGCATTCATTTCCAAAGACTTTGAAAAAAATAACTGGTTCTACCTATTAGACTGCTATTTCCAAACACTATAGTTAATAAAAACAAGTAGTTATAAAGAAATGGCATGCTAAGTTATAACTATACTCAGCATGAAGAAAGATAACTCTGACATGAACAAACAAGATACGACTTAACCCTATATAAAAGTGTATTGAGCAGCACGAAAGAGGCTTCTATGGTACGAACAAACAAGTATGCAGGTGCATCTCACAGAGAATTGCAATTAAGAGTGCAGCAAGAAAAATGCCAGGAATATGAATAAACAAGCATGCAGGTGTGCCTCACGATCAGTGTAATTAGAGTGAGCACTTCTGATAAGAATAAACAAGCATGCAGTATAACCCACCATCCCACAGAGTGTAACAAATACTCACGACAATGCTCTGCCCCACTTTATATGCCTCTGCAACATGTGTGGATTCAGAGAGGAAGAGGTAAATAAGGCCCAAATCAGGACGGACAGAAATGCTGCCCAACAAAATTGCATATTATAGTTGTAAATGCAAAAGCTAAAGAGAAGAACACAAGATGCATTAAACAGGATGCTACCATTGAAGAAAATAATGCAAACATGCTACCATAGAAACAAAATATAATGAGATAACTACAAAGAAAAAATAATGGCATAAATGAAAGGCGATGTGATAATAAACAGCATAAGTATTAATGAAAGTATACATATAGGGGCAAAAAAGTATCATATGAATATGTATAATCACTTCAGGCTCAAGATGAAGAAGAAATCAGTGCTAAAGCTGTGATGTACAGGAGAAAAGTACAAAATGAAAGTATGAAAGTGATAAGGCTCAGATAAATGTAAGAGGCGAAACTCAGAGAAAATGCATTTCAACAGCACAGAAATTTTAGTATGCATCAAATGGTGTTCTTGTAACAATAAATAATACAAAATAATGGTAAAAGATAATGAATATTAAGGCATTTACTCAAAACAAAGAAATGAAGATTAAGGGTGTTCAAATAACAGGATCCAAATGAAAAACTGCACAGAATAGGATTCATATAACAGGACTTAGACAAAAACTTTCATATTTTAGGGATCAAACAATAGAATCCATATAAAAGATAATAAAAAATAAATATGCTCTTGTATGAGTAATTCCAAGTATAAATCAAACTTTTAACCACCCCCACCCCCCCATCAAGCTTCTAAGCTCAATGCATACAAGATAAAGTGGGAAAAAAACAAAAACAACCAACCACCACTACTATCCCCACATATAAAACCAGAACTGAGATTGCACTTATCTCAACAAAAAAAATGAAATGAAGTTTTAAAATCAGTAAGCTGGCCTCACACACTAATGAATGATTAACCCAACAATGCAATGAAATTTACAATCAGAAAGGACTGAACAAATAGTGAATGTAAGATAAGTAGTGATCAAAGTGAAAACATCCACATTGTATGGAGAAAACAAAGGGTTCGAGTAAGATGGGCATGAATATTAAAACAGGCAGAAATGCTTTGAAAGAAAATAAATATATTTCTTATTTAAAAAAAAAAATAATCATTACTTTGCTGTTAGACAACGAAGCTCAGAAAAAATAATTCACTCTGTGATCAATGGCTACATCATGCATTAGCTAATTTTAAACGACAGTGAAATAGTGTGCAGCCATATTAACAGACCACAACCACCACCTACACCCAAACAAAAAAGAAAAAATTAACAGAAAAAGAAATTCTATTATCTTTCATTTCCAGTTTCAAAATCAATACATGGAATATAACTGACTGAATTACTATATAACTGACAGGAAATAAGGTGAAACTTGCAAACAAGAGTCCAATATGATGGCAGCAAGAAAAGCGACCCACTACACACCAGTTAAGAGCTAGGTCAAGTGGGATGTATTGGGAGGGGAATATGGTGGTGGATTTAAATAACACAGGAGCTAGGTCAAGTAGGATGTATTGGGAGAGGGGAATACAGTGGTGCATTTAAATAACACAGGAGCTGTAGTGGGAGAGGGAGATGAAAATAAAAGCAGTGTATAAACAATTATCTCATGTCCTCTAACAAGTTCAGAAAAAGTATTATCATTAGCAGAGTGTTTAATACAGAGAATTTTCTCTGTCACACTTGACACTTTTCATTAATATGTATAATTAAACCACTAGGTCACAAAAAAAGAAAGAAATGAAAACAAAGCATTTGCGGCAAAAAAATATTATTATAAGCACTTTTTAACGCCTATCAAGTACAATCTCTGGGAAATGTATCAAACCAATTAAGGAGTCTGTTATTAAAAGGAGCCCATTATTTTGGTTTATCTACATTATTGATATGCAGTTACTGCTCAAGTTGTCTCAGTTTTCTATTAATAAAGAAACAGAAATATGAAAAGCTGTATGCGAGCATTTTTTGCAGATGAAGCTTGCGATGGATAAGTAAGTAAACAAGGACAAAAGCATAAAAATGGTAGGTGTTAGTTAACATAAATGCACATAATCTAATCAGCTGAAAAAAAAGAGACAATTAACAACCTGTAGTTGTAGGAAAGCCCGAGGCCACGTATCTGACACCACATAGGCCCTTCACACTGGACAATGTATTGCACTAGGACCATCAGTGCTGGCAAATCTTTATGGTAGTAGGAGTCAATGCATGGTGCCACCTGTAGAAAGTATGACGACTCCACATCTCCGACACCCACAATCACTTTTGCATGAGGAAGAGAATCCACTGACAATGTGAGGTCTCTCATCTTTTTACTGGGCATCCTGTTACAGATGTCAGATGTTGTACGACTTTGAAATGATTCAATTATTTCTGTCTAAAGCTGCAATGTTTTGTTTCTTTTTTTGAATACAAAAGTCACATTAATATCAATAAAACTGGCAAATACAAATAATATCTACTATGTAATTTGATTGAAATTGACACGCATGCCCGGCACACATGTTGATTTTGCAGCACAATTTTGTATACACACACTTATTTGATTTTGCGGCACATGATTTTGTACACACGTTGATTTTGCAGCACAATCTGTATACACTTATATTGATTTTGCTGCACATAATTTGCCCACACTTCATGTTAATTTTACATATACATTCATTTTGATTTTACACACACATTCATTCTGATTTTGCACAAACTCATTTTGATTTTAAACAAACACTCATTTTGATATTACACTGATAGTCATTCTGGTTTTACACATGGACACTCATTTTGATTTCACAGCATGCCAATAGAATCAAATTAAATTTATCAACTTCTAATAACAGTTGAAAATAATTAATGAGAAAGATTTCAATCTATTTCCTGACATTTCTAGATGAAAGTGGTTCTCTGAATACCACCTTTGCTATTTCAGATCTTATTATAAGTTGTACAATTCTTTGCACACCAGCACTTTCATACCAATGGTTAGTCTTGATACAGGGTATCCCACTCACTGAGTAACAAATGTTTTCCAACACTATACAATCTGGTTTACAATTAGTAACAAATGTTTTCCAACACTATACAGTCTAGTTTACAATTAGCAACTGTTTGAAGCATTTCCTGTCCTACTGAAGAGGAGGTTAAGTCCAAGTGTGACACATTAGTCTGCTGAGTGCCATAGGTCAGTTGAAATTTTTCTAGATTCCATAGATAATATAATCAGTAGCATAACAACCACTCCACCACAACATAATTAATACATGTGTGGAACACATGAAGCCATGACTTACCAGTTTCTAGCAAGCAGTGATCAACCATAATTTGGTGATTATTACCTAGATCTCCTCATAGCAAACATCATCCCTCCTCATACCAAACAACATCACTCCTCACATCAAACAACATCACTCCTCATAGCAAACAACATCACTCCTCACATCAAACATCACTCATCATAGCAAACAACATCACTCCACAGCAAACATCACTCCTCACAGCAAACATCACACCTCATAGCAAACATCACTTACTCATGTACGAAACATTATTCCTCAAACTAAACATAACCACTTCATACCAAAAGCAATAACACTTGTCACATCAAAAAGCACTCATAACAAATAACAATGTTCATGCCAAATAGTACTCCTCAAACACCAAACAGCACTTTACACATCAAAAAGCACTCTAAACACCAAACAGAATTCCTCATATTGAATATCACACTTCTACTGAACAGACTCCTCATATTAAATATCACACATGTATTAAATGGCACACTGCATACCAAACACCCTTAAATAAACATTTCTGCAGCATTCATCAAAGAAAAGTTTACCCATCCCCTGCACTCAATGCATCATCAGTGGGCAGAAACTTTTTCCATGGAGCAATAAGAGAACCATGGGCAGACAATTTCTGGGTGTCACAGGACAAATGGACGCGGATATTATCTGGTTTTAACAACTCTTCTCGCAATTTATTCAGGTCAGCTATCACCTAAAATCATACACAGCAGTTAGCTAGTCAATAAGAAAGAAAAAAACAGATATCTCTCACATCGTTTTTCAACAAATGAGTGAGTAAACTTTCATGTTCTCATGCAAGAGCCTGTATGTATTATTAATGCTAAAAATCTTTATTTAATCTAATTTAGTCCAAAAGTGATGTGTTCACATATGCTAAAATTACATGGCTTAAAGTATGCATGGGAAATTTAGTGAAATGTAAGTTGATAAACTGTATCCGCTTATCCTCTATGTAACACGGGTTGTTCATATGTGACAGAAAGATTCCTTGTTATAACATGGACTCATGTACAATGCTATCAAATTTTTTTTGATCCCAAGGACTGCATTATATTGAAGCACGAGCATATGTTACTGTGTTCTATCAAGAATGTTACTCTCTTATAGCAAAAAGTGTTTTTTGTCTGATCTAGCAAAAATATTTACTCTGTTCTAGCAAAATCTTACTCTGTTCTAGTAAAGATGTCAAACGGGATTCTCTTACTTCAGAGTTTAAAGTCTGAGAAACAAAAAATGTGGTGAGCCTAAAGGTAGAAAAGAAGGATATGAAAAAAGCAACTGGAATTTTCAAATGCGGAAGTACAATGAAATGAAATGTTGAAAACTGCCTGTGAGAGAAGGAAACTGTAAAAAGTCAGGAGTCTCCTGCAAATAAACATGTATGAATGTACTTTGCTCTTTCAGACAATGAACTTCCTTCTTTATTTAAATTTAAAAAAAAAATAATCTCATAATTTTATACTGTGAATGTCTAGAAATAAGAAAAAAGTGTAACTGATTATTCCTTCTTCCTGAACACTAGCAAGTTCCATATCACTTCATCTATTATCAAAAAAATATGATTGACTGGCAGTAAACACTATTTGGTTGAGAAAAAAATTAAATATATTTAATTTATATTTATAAAGTAAGAAAAATGTACACAATTAAACAAGAGAAAAAGTTACTGTCTACCTTCTTAGGTTCTGATTCCAACCTGGAGAGAATTCTGGTCAGGAATGAAGACTGCCGAAGAAAGCTTGCAGCATTGACATTGCAATCTGTTTACAGAAATAGAATAGTTTTTATGTACAGTATGTTTTTAGAGGTCTAATGAGTTTCTGACTATACAAACCGTCATCCAATAAGATACACATCAACAACCCCCCACAATGCTGAGATAAAGCATTAAAAGACTTATTCAGAAATGTGTCCCATTACTTATGTCCCATGAGTCAGCCACCCAACACTCCCAAAAGCTTATTTATCCAAAAGGATAAATACTTTAATAATACTGGTGTATGTTTTTTTTGGTAAAATAGAATAAAGTTACTTAAAGTAGAAAAAATTAGTTTTCCTATCAGGTAACAAGACATGCATACTAGAGTGGAATAATGAATAGAAACCAGGTAATTGTCTGTTACTAATAAAATTACTATATTTGAATTATATGCCATGAGAATACAGGTAAAAATGCTAGGGAAAAACTTACTACTCAAAAGAAAAGGTGGTGGCAGTCTTGGTAACTGTTATTACACCCACTGACAGGTCAAAGGTCTAAGCACTGCTGCTACTGGCATGATAAGCAAGCCCTTAATGAGTAACTCTGGCAGATTTTTCATGAGCAAATAAAATTGCTAAACTTTTTTTAGAATTATTAAAAAAAAAAAAAAATAACACACAAAAAAAATCTAGAATAAAAAAAACACCTCATATAACACTGTGCATGGAATACAATCTTAAGTGAAATGATAAATTATACATTTCTATGCAGGAGAATTCTCCTGAACATGAAAAATAAGCTGGGCTCTAAAATTTATTTGTCCTGTCATATAAACTTGCCACATTATTGTATACACAAGACATGAAATTACGAATGTGACTGAAAAGACCTGTGACCAATGATCATCTGAAGGGGAGTAGTTAAACTACATCCACTTTATCACAAAACAACACTACATAAACTTGCACTCAAACAATGGATGCCAAAAAGAAAACTAATATATATTCAACAAACTGACTAAAACATAAGTATGGATTTGAAAAATTGACAGTAATATGAACTTAAAATAAAAGTTTTCTATAGATGGTTTGGCTTAAAATGATGTTATGTTGTGTGTGTACTTTTGGAATGGATGCCATGTGATGTGGAATGTCAGGTTTCAAAAGCATGTCCTTTCATGTCTTCATTTGTCTCACTTTAGGGCAATGCAGAAACTCTAAGGACTAAAGCTGGGTTTGTGTAGTTATATCAGCTATTGACACTGGGTGGTTCAATGGGAAAAATTATATTTAAAAAGAAAAAGGGAAATAGTTATATAGCATTCACAAGGAATGAAAATGGTTATAGATGAGGGAAAAGCGAACGGAGCGCTGTTATGGGGCAAAAAGAGAGATCATTACAAAATGCACCAGAATAGCATCTCCTCGCCACCAACCTTTTGGAAATATAAGGTTCTGTAAAACTGTTTTCACGATGCGTGAACCACTACGCTTTAAAGAAGATATATCTCCAATTAAGCGGTTCGCAATGATCTTGAGTCGCTCTGCTGTGAATTGCGTTCCATACAAAGCATCTTGCAGCCACTGGACCCCTTTCTCATACTTCTCTTCCTCCACTTTCAATTCAACTACTGCAAACTGTGAGAAGAGTCCACACATGAATTTGCCCATTGGCAAGCCAAGGCCGCATGCAGCAAGAAGTGTGTCTTTTTCCAATTCAGCTATTACACGTTCATGGGGAATCAACTCTGGAAAGTCACAAAATGATACAGCTAAGCTCAGACTACCAACACATTTTATCACAATCATGTACATGAAGTTAAGTATTTAGCAAAGCACAAGTATCCAATTTAGATGTTAAGGCTAAACAGAAAGGCAAAATTAATTTTTAGGTTTATTCACTAAAACTGACAAAATATTTCAACCAGGTGTTTTCATTATACTTGTTTCACTAGTAGAAGATTTGCAAAGACCAAGAGTAAAATTTCATACATAATTAATCAAGATTTTTTCCCTTTCACATTTAAAATATTTCTAAAATAAAGAAGCTGCTTCTCTTACAAATTCCACACCTGACAAGACACTAATTTATAAACAACAACTGGACTATTCATATTTTAAGATGCTTGTTATCAATTTAACTTGGGAAATAATTCTTTTTTGATCGATGGTTTAATATATTGTCAGGAAAAAAGACATTAGGTTAGGAAAAGTGAGGATGAGTACTTATGTAGTGGATGCTCGAACAGTAGCCAATGGCTTTATCTTCTTAACTATGATTTGAACAAGATGTTTTGGTCAGGTTAAGTGACAGTTCCTACAGACACTTTATAGTTCATGAAAAATTTCCTTAAAAAGAAAACCAAACTGATGATAGAGTTTAAACTAACTGAAAACTCACCACCATCTCTTAAGATAGGACTTTCCATCAAGCATTCTGTGAACAAGGGGAGGTAGTACCTGATCTCCAAGGGTAGATCAACAGTGTCCAAAAGTAGTAGCATCTATAAATAACAACAAAAAAAAAGAAAAGGAAAAAGAAAAACCCTGACAATAATAATGAGACAATCTCACACCAACATTTAACCACAGTAGATCAAGCTCATATAAAGTAATAAAGTATGAAAATTTGAAACAAATAAAATAAAACAGCACTCACTCGAGCAAAGTTTGTAGACATATCATCAAGTTGAAATTGACAGTGGAGTTCCTTCAGAGGAAACCGAGGGTTGGAAGCACTATTTCGACCAGGTATGTTACAGTAGGGTACTAATGAGTGGAAGTGAATTGAATCAGTGCTTGGTACGGGTACTGAAGTCAGAACATCCTCAGGTGGTTGCAACTGGAGAGAAAACAGTACATACATTATTGTAACAGCTCAGCCCAAACTGAATTTAATTATAATAATAGGATCATTGAAAAAAAAAAAGACAAGTGCCCTTCTATATCAAAATGGCACTTAATTCCTAGATTAAATATACATAAAATAAGAAATAAGAACACATATAAAATGTAGACACAGATTTAATTGTTTACCTTGTGTGGACTGGAGAAAACTTAATCACTTAAAAAATATTTACCAAAGTTTAACTGGTTTAGCTTAAATGAATTTATTGTCTATGATAGGGATAATACATTAGAACTGAGGTAAGAACATTTTAACACACCTCATTATTTTCTGAGGCTTCCTCTAATATTGCCTGGCATCTCTCTAGTCCTTCAGGTCCCAACTTTGCTCGCTGGGCTTCTATTCGTTCCTTTTCCTGTCTCCCTAATTCTTCCATCAATGCACAACTTGGCTCTCCAACAACCTACCAAACATGCAATTGCATATAAATGCCAATGTCTAAAGAAAACAAAATAAAAAGTATTGTAAAAAAAAAAAAAAGCCAAAAAAAAAACCTGTGAACTTTAGTATTTAAAAAAAAACCCAACTGTGAACTTCAGTATTTTTAATAAAAAACAAACTGTGAACTTTAGTATCTCATCACTTTGAAAACAAACTGAACTGTGAACTTAGTATCTTTAAAAAAAAGTAAACTGTGAACTTCAGCATCTTTTGACAAAACAAACTAACTGTGAAAACGATTATTTTCACATGATAAACTATGTTCAAGCATGCATGAAACTGTTGAACTGAACTGCTTAACATTTCATATTAAATTACAGAATTATTGTTTGTGTGTGAATATCATATATTTGTGGATACAATTTTTTCTGCCTTGTAATTATTTTTATAACTCTTTGTACTTCTTGAATTTATATGTTAAATTTCAGTTTATTATTTTATTTTTGTTAAATAAATACTTTATATTTTATTAGCACTTGTGGTGCTTTTCCATTAAAAACTCTCAAAATGTCTGATATAAATAGATGAGTGAGAGCAAATCTTTGTTTAGCTGTAAGTTGGACAATACAACATTTTAAGTAAGTGTCCAGCCAATATAATGAGATATATGAAGGAGAAAATCAAATGGGCAATTGGATAACAAAAAAGTACACAATTTGACATAGGTATTTTGAACCAGTAACACTATGTGTGACAGATGAATATTATTCTTAATCTAAGTTGAGGCAATGAGGTTTGACTGAGTTTCACTTCCACGAGAGAGATCAGAATGGTAGAGTGATAGTTTTACTGGAAGTATTAGACACAGATATCTGACAGTTTCATTATAAATACAAACCCACCCACCCACCCTGCCCATATATGAAATGAAGACAAAAACAAGTACTTCTCTTTCTCTTTCAACTAGATACTGACCACAACCCATGGTTTATCATAAGTATATGACTTTAACATTTCAACCCAGAAACTCTGCGGCTCAACCTTCAAGCGACGATGAGCATCAATGGTGTTCAATCGTACTTCAAACTGAAAGCAGAAAACAGGTATCAGAGCAATGCATTAGCACTGTCAATTTATCAAAAGTGATAAAACAAGTATCAGCGCAATTAGCACTGTCAAATGATCAAAAAGTAATAAAATGAACAACTGATCAAAAGTGAGGTGTCCTGCAGCTTAGTGAGTTTTTGTTAACAATTTCTAACTTAAAATGATTCTGTAAGAAAATGATTTCTCAATTTATTTAGTGATAAATCAGTTGTAGTCATTTTGATCACAGAATGTGATGATGCACTGCTTACTTCAGGGCTAAGGTAAATACGATTCAATTAAAGTATTATCATATTACAAATTTAAGGCTTAAAAAAAGAAAGGAATATTAATTTTGTTTTTCAATAATATATTCATAATACATTCATTTTCAGCAGTCCAATAGCCATTAAAATGAAATGAATTTTAGATACCACAGAAAATCTGCTCTAGTAGGGAGCTCCTGTCTAACAAAAAAACAAATGTATTTGCAATGTCTACAATATAGATAATTTCAAAAGTTAAAAATAATATAATCTATTATTTTGTTCTGTTATAATTTCAAAAGTTATAAATAATCTATTATTCTACTCTGTCTAGCATGGTACACACTACCCCTCATCACAATGACAAAGTACCAATAGTGTTTATAGGAAATCTTTTTGCATTTAAAAATATTATTAATGAATATATTTCTTGAATTACTGGCTCCCAATTGTTCTTCTGAAGTGAATTATGCTACATTGCAAAGAAAAACCACTGACAGTATTTGACGACAGCAGTAATTAGCAATGATTTAAAAACATACCATAGCAATTACTTATTTCTCTGCAAATAAGAAATTTTAATATAATGATTATAACTGACTCACCATTGCCATGAAATTACACTTTTAAGATGAATTATGATTCTCGAGAGAAATATATTGCAATGCAAGAAATCAAAAGACCAATGTGTGTTTTAAAACAGACCAAGACCTGTTCCATGAAGAGATGTTTAAAAATTATTTCTCCGCAAAGTAACATGTCAATTTAATTGTAATGATTATATTTCACTCTGATTATTGTCACTGAGAATTACACTTCTAAGATAAATTATAATTCTCAGGCAAATTACGTATGTAGCAATGCAAGCAGGCATAAGACCAATGTCTCTCTTTCAAACTAAGATCTGTTGCATGAAGAGATGTTTGAAAATGTAGGACAACAATCAAATAATACTTTTCCAATTAAAAATTCTTAATGAAATTTATGTATTTGTAAAACTATCATTTCCAACTTATGGTCGCACAACATTATACTTCTGAAGTCATATACACTACAGTGAGATGAAGAACCGATCTTGACTAAATAACTGACCCACCCCATTTGAAAGTGTGCAGCAATTCATGTAACTGTAGAGCTTATAAGAAGCTTTTAGTTCTAAAAGAAAATAATAATTTTATTTTAATAAAATTAAAAATACCAACTAAATTAAATTAGTAAAAAAGAAAAATAATTATGATGGGGATAAAGAGGGAATATAACCACTTAATGGGGAAAAAAGTACAATGATTAAAAAAAGTCATCTAAAAACCAAATATAAATGTTATTTTTTATAAGATAATAGTATTATATGTATTTAGCTATTAATTTACTAATAGCAATGAATTTACCACAGAGAACAGTGGTAAATCTAATGTACCTAGTCTAATTATATACAAGTAAATTATTAGACAAATACTAATCAATACTATGTTTATAATATATATTAAATGTAATATTTGTAAACCTAATATACTCAAAATATAATTGCTGGATAAAGTTTTATCACTAATGAAATGTGTGCCAAAATGCATTTTTTATGAAAATAAGTTTTGGGAGACCAGCTCAATTGTCAACAGTTTACTGAAAGCAAAATACTATTCTTTACTGATTCTTCAAGCAAAACACATCAAAAAATCATGTGGAAACAAAATTTAAAGTAAAGTTTAACTTTAGAGAGAGATATATTGTTAATTAACTAATACAGAAATCTCAAAAAATAGAAGTATAAATAAATTTGATTATTACAAAAAGCTCAAGAATTAAGTTTACTAAAATGCGCTTCATATAGTTTAAAATTGGTCTGAAACAGAGTAGGGTTGTCGCAAAGAAATAATCAGAACTAAAGAACTGTGGATCAGACAATCGATCTTTCAATTATATAGCTGCTAAAATTAACTTGCAAATACTAAACAAATTCATAAACAAATAAAGAGCTATATTTATTTAAACTAGTACTTTTAACTGATATAAGCATCAAGATTTCAAGTTTCGAACTTTGCAGCAGCTCTAAATTTTCTACTTCGCACATGGCTATTGTCTGAATTTGAAGCAGATGCCTTTCCATTCAACCAATGGAAACTCTTGGTGCAAAACCATAGCTAGAGTTATATGTACTTTTAAATAACAGTTTTGTAGACAAATAAATGCTCTTGTCTGCACAACTTTTCATTCAAATACAGTTATAGCTATGGTTTCAAAATGAGCAAGTTTTGAATATGATTCCCAGAAACTTGAGTTTTAATGTTCTGGTAATAAAATTAGTATCAGGAGAAACTTATGGTTATACCTTTTTCTTTATTTGAATATCATAGTTAAGATATTCCTATCTCTATTAGTAAGAGTGCTGTGTGATCTAAGATGAGTATTATATAATTATTGTAGTTAAGCTATCCCATAATCAAGTAAGATAATCAATCTCTCACTAGAGGGTATAAGAATTGTAAGATCTAAGATTAATAATAGAAAGCACTATCATATGTAATTTATCCCATAACCAGCTAATCTTGTCATCTCTGTTATTAATAGTGCTATACGATCTCAGATGAGTATTATATAATTATTATAGCTATCCCATAATCACGTAAACTATTGTATCTCTCTAGCATTGTAAATCTAAATGAGAGCTAGACAGTACCAACATATTTAAGCTATCCCATAACCAGCTAATCTATTCATATCTCTATTAGCTAAGAGCACAGGAAGATCTAAAGGAGTGTCATGTGACTATTGTAATTAAGACAATTCATGTCTATTTGCCTACAGCAATGTAAAGAAGTGTCATGTAACTAACATAATTATGACAAATCATATCTCTATTAGCCTAAGCACACTGTAAACTTATATGAATATTGTAATTAAGAAATTCATATTTCTATTTCCAAGAATAGTTGTGAATAAAAGATTATATTAGCCAAGACAATTCATGTCTATTTGCCTACAGCAATGTAAACTCTAAAGAAGTGTCATGTGACTAACATAATTATGACAAATCATATCTCTATTAGCCTAAGCACACTGTAAACTTATATGAATATTGTAATTAAGAAATTCATATTTCTATTAGCCAAGAATTATTGTGAATAAAACATTACATTAGCCAAGAACTATTGTGAATAAGACATTATATCTGTTATCTAAGAGCATTCCTAATGTCACAGAACGGGAGGGCTCGTTACAAACCGACCCCGAGCTGAAGTTAGAGATGCAAAGGGTGAAGTCTATTTTTGGCCTGCTCCGGTGCACCTCCAAGAAAAGCTCATGTGACGTGTGCCAGTACTACGTCGCGTCAAGTTGTTACATAGACACACATGACATACTCCATTGATGTTTGGGTGGGGCCCACTTTATTAATGTCATGCCAAGGAACGTTTTATTGGCGGTGTGTGTTGTGAGTGTGTATCATAAATGTGAATAAATGGACGAACAGACGAACGGTGCAAAACAATAGTACAAATTCTTTCGTCCCTCTCAAAAACTATGAATAACAAGAGAGTTGAAAGATGTTTAAATCAGGTTATTTATTTCCCGATTTAAAAGGGGCACTACTCTTTCGCACAGTGATTAATCATTCATTCAACTTTCCAATGTCATACACTCTGTGGGAAATAAGGGGAGATGAAAATGATGAAATTCAAAATATAAAATAAAGATTAATTATACAATTCTTATGCGGCAAATGGGGCCGCTTTAACAATAGTTGACATGTAAATAAGCATTTCTTTTAACATGAAAGTTCTTATTTTGCAAACGATATAATAGTGTTCATTTTCTTCAGTCCTAGAATTTAGTATGTGCGCGTTAGCCGTGCTAATTATTACTCACTATTAATGTCAGAGTTCCAAGGAGATGACGTAAGCTCACACGTCACTTATAAGCGGCACTTCAGAGTGAAGATCACGGCGCAATTGAGGCGTCGCATTACAGGTGAAGATTCTGCAGAATCTAGGCACCACTTTCAGATTATCACGGGGGAGAAATCTGAAATTTAGCTGACTGTTGTCAGCCTCGATAATTATCGTTGTTTGTCGTGGAAACGGACACCTCAACGACGTTTAGCATTATCGGATGGAGTCGTCCAGTGGGATGTGTCGTCGCATTACATTGAGTGTAGAAATCCGGATTGTCTGTAAGATTTTTCTCGGTGCTAGCCTCTCAATTTGCGGGATAGACTGCCAAAACGAACTCAGACAGGGGGAAGAACAAGTTGGTCCCTCGTGTCGTTAACTGCATACAACCAGCGTCGCATGCATGGGTTTTTTCTTGACAGCGAACTTTCCACTTTGCCAACAAGTTATACTGAGTAATTTTGCCTCGTTACTCAATATATGGCATCAGACGGATGGAAAACGGATGGAAAGAGATTATTGCAGCTTTCCTTTATGAAATCTCTGTACACGAGATAATTCATTCGTGAAGTTAGACTGGCTTCAGACGAATCGACGTTTTCAACATTGAGAGTAAAAGTCTTCATTTTGCCTCTTATATAGTTTCACTGAAGGTCTCCAAAACTTCCAGAAGCTATGTCCTGTGACATGATTTTTGCCTTGGATAAATAGTGGTAATCGTGATGCACGCTTTTCTGTGGTCAATTATAATGCGCACTGGCCATTTCACTCGTCAACAACATGTGACGGTATTGCGCAGTTGTCCCAACTTATTTAATATACATATTCTTCATAAACTAATATATATATTCAATATGATAATTTACACACACTGCGTCACGAACGTCTGTCTACTAAAGAGATCTTAGGTGACCGTTACTGGAAGTTACATGCTACATATGTAAAATAACAAAACTCGGGTTACTTCAACTAGTTTTGTTAGCGTTTTTTTTTTAAAATGAAATAAAATATAATTTCTGTCCCTCATTTCCTGTGACAACCCCCTTCTTAAAATTGATTGGAGCTCACAGAGTGGAAATCAAATAGGAACAAAAAAAAATTTTATTTCACACGATAGTCTCCACAGGAATTATATGCGCATCTGTGGAGAGACTATCCTCTCTCTTGTTTATATCGCGGTTATGGCATGCCGGGATAATGCATCGGCACCCGAATTTTCTCTGCCCGCGATGTGTTCGACAACGAAGCTATACTCCTGTAGCAGGAGTGTCCATCTAGTTAGCCTAGCGTTATCATACATGCTAGTGCGCAGATATGTCAGCGGCTTATGATCGCACTGCAGGATGAATGGTTTAGAGTACAGATATGCACTAAATTTCTTGAGTGCCCATACGATTGCTAAGCACTCTTTTTCGATCGTAGAGTACCGTGTCTCACGATCTAACAGTTTCTTAGACGCGTATGCTACCGGTAGGTATTCGTCATCTGTCTCTTGGAGAAGTATGGCACCGAGGCCTTCGTCTGATGCGTCGGTCCTGACAATAAATCTCTTGTCAAAGTCTGGTAACTGTAGGACGGGTTTACTGGTCAAGATGTCCTTCACTTTTTCGAGGGCGGTGCTACACTCTGCCGTCCATCGTATTTTCGTGGGTTGTTTGTTTCCAGTTAAGTCCGTCAGTGGTTTAAGAAGCGTACTGAAGTTTGGGACAAATTTTCGGTAGTACCCCACTAGCCCCAAAACTGCCCTGACCTGTTTCTTTGTAGTCGGTAAGGTCATGTCACGAATGGCTGCAGTCAAGTCTAGATTTGGGCCTATTTGTCCGTCACTTATGATATGGCCAAGAAACTCAATCTCCCGAAAGCCCGCGCGTACTTTGGAAGGTTTCACGGTCAATCTATGGCGCTCGAGAATGTCAAGTAGACCACCCACTGAGGATAAATGTTGGTCCCATGTTCCTGTTGCTACCAGTATGTCATCAAAGAAATTCAATGCGTCAACGCTCTCTAACGGTAATTTTCGCATGAAGCGCGCGAATGTTGCGGGTGCGTTCGCTAGTCCGAACGGTAGTCGGCAAAACTGAAACAAGCCTAGCGGAGTTGGGAATGCTGTTTTTGGTCTGTCGTCAATAGCAACCGACAGTTGCCAGTACCCTTTGCACATGTCAAACTTTGAAAAGTAATGTGCCTTGGTTAGTTTTGCGAATAATTCGTCCTGATTTGGGATAGGTTCCGCATCGAATTCAGTTATCTCATTTAACTGTCTGTAGTCCACACAAAAACGAAGCGTACCGTCTTTCTTTTTAACTAAGACGACCGGTGATGAATATGGGGAGATTGACTGTTCAATCACGCCCTGTTCTTGCATTTCACGCACCTGTTCTGCTATGTACTTTGTGCTCTCATATTTCTGTGGGTACTGTTTTAAGCGTATTGGTTTGTCACTTAAAAGTTTGATGCGGTGTTCAACCAAATCTGAGTGGCCCGGTTGGTCGGTGAATATGCGCGCGTGTCTGTGTAAGAGTTTTGACATTGCGTCGCGCTGTTCGACAGTTAAGTTCGAGTCAATCTCAACTTGATCGACTGTAACTGCGGGGTTAGGCTGGGTTTCGGCGGACATCATGTCTGTTCTGAAATTGGAGTCTTCCAATTGTATCAGTGCGACATTCACGTTTTGTATCTGTTCGTCGCTGCGTTCATAGTAACGCTTTAGCATATTTATGTGATAGGTTTTCTGCTTATTTCCTATCTGTATGCTATAGTCGTTCTGCTTCACACGCTTAATAACGCGGTAGGGTCCACGCCAGTGCATTTGCATGCGGTTGTTATGTGTGGGCCGCAAGAGTAACACGAGCTGACCTGGTTCGAGGTTACGTTCCACAGCTGTACGGTCAAAATTTCGCTTGTATCGGGGTTGTTTTTCGCGAATGTTTTCCTGTGCTAAGTGACATGTCTCGGTCAGACGTTGACGTAGTTCGGCTACGTACGTGTGAACATCTTTACCATCGGTCACAGTGTCTCCCTTGACCCATGTTTCTTTTATTAGCTTAAGGGGACCACGAGGTTGTCTGCCGTATAGTAGTTGGAACGGTGAGTAGCCCGTACTCTCTTGTGGGAGTTCGCGATACGCGAAGAGTAATGGTGCTAGAAAACGCGGCCACTGGTCGGGTTGTTCCGAGGCCATTTTAATTAACATTTTCTTTATTGTACCGTTGAAACGTTCAACGGCACCATTAGACTGAGCGTGATATGGTGATGAGAACAACTGTTTACACGCCAGTAGACGCATTGTTTCAGCCATCATTGCTGAGGTGAATTGAGTGCCCTGGTCACTCAATATTTCTCGGGGAACGCCCGTGCGAGAAAATACGTCTATTAAAGCGTCTGCGACTTCGATCGCTGTGATGCCCTTTAATGCGACTGCTTCCGGATATCGTGTTGCAAAATCCACGATTGTTAGGATATAGCGATATCCTTCTTCGGCCGCGGGAATGATTGGGCCAATAATGTCTACTGCGACTTTTAGGAATGGTTCCTCTACTGTTGGTACTATCTCGAGGGGAACTCGACTGACACGCCCTCGGTCAATATGTTGTTGACACTGCGTACATGTACGAACGTACGAGCGAACATCCCTACTCAGGCCTGGCCAAAAAAAATCCTCACGAATCCGTTGTTCAGTGCGACGTGCGCCCTGATGTCCGGACATGATTGAGTCGTGTGCAAAGCTAAGAATCAGCGGTCTGAGTGGCGTAGGGGTACATAGACACGTGGTGCTTCTAGTATCATTTTCCTTAAAGTCGGTGCGCCGAAACGCTAGTCCGTCCTTCAGGAAATACGTCATTGTCGCGTACTTGCTGGACGTAATAGTGTTTTTCCGTGCCAGCTTTAGCATTGAGGACAAACTTTTGTCCTCCTGCTGCAGGTGACTGAGTTGACTTGGGGTCAACTGCGGAAATGTGTTCTCGACTATCTTTAGAGCCGGGGGTCCTTGTTTACTACGTTCCCGTTGTGCTCTAGTGGTTACGGGGAGAACAGGATAGATGTCATCAGTGTTTGCGTCACACTGTTCGGGCGATAGTATGAATCCGAACTGCATGTCTCTTATTACTGCGGCGGTGACTGTACCGGAAAATACGGATGACGTAACATGTACAGTGGCTCTTGGACATGTACTAAGGTGTCCCATAACACATCGAATGCGGACACTACCCCTTAGATACTGTTCAGGGCGTACAAGTTTAGCATTTATGCAGCTTATGGACGCGCCTGTATCGACCAGTATTTTGACTTTTTGTCCGTTTACTGTAGCCTGTTGAGTCCTTAGAGTTGCACCTGTTTCAGTGCATACCTTTACATCACGTGGACTGGGACAGTTCTGAGAACTATGCCCCTTCCCTTTGCAAGTGTAACATGTCATAGGCGGGGAGTCGCGTGTGTGACGTCGTACGTCTTGTGACTTAGTGTATGTCCGTTGTACCGGTTCGGGTTTTTCCGATTTCGCCATCGGTCGGTTCAGTTTCGGTGTATACTTCTGCCGATTTGTAAGAGGAGGGCGTGGTGCACTCCTCGCAATTACCGGATCAGGGTAATCATTATACGTGTCTGCTAACTTCAACATATCACAGAAGTTAGTCGGGGGATTTCGCTGCAAATATGTCGTCATTGCAGGCGGAGCAATATGGAGAAATTGATCTCTTAATATCAAATCAAATAGGCCCTCATATGTCTTCTGGATGTCTGTCAAATCAATCCATCTATCAAGATAATGGCGTAACCGGGTACCGAAAGCTTGCATGGTGTCATTAGCTTTGGGTATGGCTCTCCTAAACATTTTTCGAAAGCCTTCTGCTGTACATTGAAAAGTACGCATCAAACCCGTTTTGAGATCTGCATAAGTAATAGCGGGATCGCGCGTTAGATCAGTAAATGCGCGCGAGCTTTCACCTTGGAGTATTTGACCCAGTTGTTGTTTCTTTTCAATGTCAGTGTAATTAAAGTTGGCAATGAAACTGTCAAAGCGTGTCAAAAACTCGTCAATCGTCTCGACTTCAGGGTTGAAGAAAGCTAGCCGTGTACGGGGTTTATTTAATTCGGCCTGTTGCTTAGCAGTCCCATCTAACAACTTCTCTCTAGCTGTTACCTCTTGCTTAGCTAATTCAAGCTGTTCCTGATGTGCTCTAGCTTTTAACTTAAGCTTTTTCTCTTCTACTTCCTGCCTTTTATCTTCTAAATCCCTAGCTGACTGAATCTTTAATAATTCTATTTCTCTCATATCTTGGATTTCTTTCTCTTTAAAATCTCTCGCCTCTTTCGCTCTTTTTTCCTCTAGCTCATTTTTTCTATCCTCTAGTTCTCTAGCCTCTTTCGCTCTTTTTTCCTCTAGCTCTCTCAGGTTTTGCATCTCTAGCTGTTTAGCTAACTGTCTCTTATCTTCTAGCTCTATAGCCTCTTTCGATCTTTTTTCTTCTAACTCTCTCAAAGTTTGCATCTCTAGCTGTTTAGCTAACTCTCTTTTTTCCTCTAGCTCTCTCAGAGTTTGCATCTCTAGATGTTTAGCTATCTGTCTCTTATCTTCTAGCTCTCTCACCTCTTTCGCCTCATTTTCTTTCGCAACATACCATTTAGCTATCTCCTCATCTACGTATTTCTTTAACTCGGCTTTCTCATACCCGAATTCTCTGCCCATAGCCATGAGTTCTTTCTTTATGTTTACTAGCTCGGCCATTTTTAAAATTGCTAGTTATCACGAGTATGGATAAAGTGACTTGGAATATTCGCGGGATTTTGACCTCTGTCGGTCACAAGTGGTGCAATGGTGTGCGTATGAACACCAGCCACCACGTGATTAGGATTATTTAAAAGAAATCCTAATCGGAAATTTGCAAAGTTAGCAAAACAACAGTTGCTAATGTAGCGTACAGAATATCGATCTATGTACGTCTAAACACGAGTCGGTACGCGTTAACGATAATAGCGTAAAGATTATAAAACTTATTTCAACACAATAATAAGTCTTATCAAAATCCAGTTCACCTAAGTCTCAATAGCAAAGCCCTAACATGCAATAAACAATGCATAATGGTGATGAGATAGAAAAGCAGGAAAGAGATGACACTTTCTTACAACAACACAATTTACCTTGTCAGATCACGGTCAGGGTCACCAGATGTCACAAAACGGGAGGGCTCGTTACAAACCGACCCCGAGCTGAAGTTAGAGATGCAAAGGGTGAAGTCTATTTTTGGCCTGCTCCGGTGCACCTCCAAGAAAAGCTCATGTGACGTGTGCCAGTACTACGTCGCGTCAAGTTGTTACATAGACACACATGACATACTCCATTGATGTTTGGGTGGGGCCCACTTTATTAATGTCATGCCAAGGAACGTTTTATTGGCGGTGTGTGTTGTGAGTGTGTATCATAAATGTGAATAAATGGACGAACAGACGAACGGTGCAAAACAATAGTACAAATTCTTTCGTCCCTCTCAAAAACTATGAATAACAAGAGAGTTGAAAGATGTTTAAATCAGGTTATTTATTTCCCGATTTAAAAGGGGCACTACTCTTTCGCACAGTGATTAATCATTCATTCAACTTTCCAATGTCATACACTCTGTGGGAAATAAGGGGAGATGAAAATGATGAAATTCAAAATATAAAATAAAGATTAATTATACAATTCTTATGCGGCAAATGGGGCCGCTTTAACAATAGTTGACATGTAAATAAGCATTTCTTTTAACATGAAAGTTCTTATTTTGCAAACGATATAATAGTGTTCATTTTCTTCAGTCCTAGAATTTAGTATGTGCGCGTTAGCCGTGCTAATTATTACTCACTATTAATGTCAGAGTTCCAAGGAGATGACGTAAGCTCACACGTCACTTATAAGCGGCACTTCAGAGTGAAGATCACGGCGCAATTGAGGCGTCGCATTACAGGTGAAGATTCTGCAGAATCTAGGCACCACTTTCAGATTATCACGGGGGAGAAATCTGAAATTTAGCTGACTGTTGTCAGCCTCGATAATTATCGTTGTTTGTCGTGGAAACGGACACCTCAACGACGTTTAGCATTATCGGATGGAGTCGTCCAGTGGGATGTGTCGTCGCATTACATTGAGTGTAGAAATCCGGATTGTCTGTAAGATTTTTCTCGGTGCTAGCCTCTCAATTTGCGGGATAGACTGCCAAAACGAACTCAGACAGGGGGAAGAACAAGTTGGTCCCTCGTGTCGTTAACTGCATACAACCAGCGTCGCATGCATGGGTTTTTTCTTGACAGCGAACTTTCCACTTTGCCAACAAGTTATACTGAGTAATTTTGCCTCGTTACTCAATATATGGCATCAGACGGATGGAAAACGGATGGAAAGAGATTATTGCAGCTTTCCTTTATGAAATCTCTGTACACGAGATAATTCATTCGTGAAGTTAGACTGGCTTCAGACGAATCGACGTTTTCAACATTGAGAGTAAAAGTCTTCATTTTGCCTCTTATATAGTTTCACTGAAGGTCTCCAAAACTTCCAGAAGCTATGTCCTGTGACATGATTTTTGCCTTGGATAAATAGTGGTAATCGTGATGCACGCTTTTCTGTGGTCAATTATAATGCGCACTGGCCATTTCACTCGTCAACAACATGTGACGGTATTGCGCAGTTGTCCCAACTTATTTAATATACATATTCTTCATAAACTAATATATATATTCAATATGATAATTTACACACACTGCGTCACGAACGTCTGTCTACTAAAGAGATCTTAGGTGACCGTTACTGGAAGTTACATGCTACATATGTAAAATAACAAAACTCGGGTTACTTCAACTAGTTTTGTTAGCGTTTTTTTTTTAAAATGAAATAAAATATAATTTCTGTCCCTCATTTCCTGTGACACCTAATACAACTTATAATTTACTTACATCTTCTTTAGTGTCTCCGTACAGACATTGCCCAATGATCATGTAGGCAAGTGTGTCATGAGTATTACCCTCAATCTGTTACACAAAATTTCACAGTGATTGTCAAAAAATATATAAAAATATATAAAAACTAACTTACCAATGAACTACCAAAATATGAGTTTATATAAGTAACAGAGATAAAACAATTCCTTTCTTTTAAAAACAGCAGATTGTGAATAAACAGTTCTAAGAAAACAAGTAAATTACAAAATAAATAAAATAAAGATAATATTATAATTGGATAAATTATATAAAATTTAAAAGTAATTAAAATATACAAAACAATAATCAAGGGTGAACACAAATTACTAACAGATCTTTAAAAAACCACAATAACAATAATATAAAATAAAAATACATTAAAAAGCAAAATAGTTAAAACAAAATAAGATAATAAAAGGAGATAAAATATCTCTGACTATTATACCCACCATAAATGTCCTAACTAAAATTTTATAATAAAAAATAATTAACTTTAAACAAACAATAAAGGCAAAAACCCTAAGAATTAAAAGCAATAAACAGGAGTTACATATCAATAGTTCCCTTCTTCAAATCAGAAATGATCCTCAATAAACTGGAATTGAATTCTAAATTACAAAGGCTTCTCTAAATTAAAAAGATTTAACTGTTCTTCATCTAGCCACAATTCTATTACAATTACATAATATCAATTATAAAAAGATATAATACACTATAGACAACAGACAAGAAATTTATGATCTTTGACTTTCACCGCAACTCTGTCACAAAAAGATGACAAGTAATTATTTCATCATCAAGCAAAAGGGGCCCTGCTGAAAAAATATAATTTAGAATTTTAAGTTTTAATTAAACTAAATGAAATTACAATTTTTCCTTTGTTATTATTAGAATATGACTATCTTTATTTGCTGTTCAAAATTCTTCCTGAAATAAGAGAATTCCTCTGTAAGGACTAAAATACTGTGTTAAGGACCATTTCATAACTTTAGCTAGCTAAAATTCCTTATCTTTGCCCATGTTGTTAAATTGTTCACCCTTGAAGTAAGTAGGTTTTTCTTAAAAATTAAGTCAAAATGTAAATCTTTAAAAAAATAAATAACAGACAAGATAATTTCTGTTTGATACAAAATAAAAGTGAAGCTTCAACAAGATTTAGAGAATGATATAAATTGCCTTGACTCACATTATTCAGAGCGTCAAGCTCTTGTCGATGAATCAGACTGGCCATGCGTTCCATATCAATGGCTTCTTTTTCCTCTGATATCCGTCTCAGTAATATCTTGAGTCTAAATATTAAAACATGTATCAATTTATCATACTAGACACCCAAACAAATCCTCACTGAGAAGTTCATACCTCAATGTCAACATGTCACTACAGCACAACATATAAACGCACTGCATATTTCTTAGAAAGAGGCGTCATTCTTACTGATGTGAAAAAGCTTAGAACTAAGCACCTATTGTTATTTAAACAAGCGTTCTCTCCTGTTAAATAAAATCTGCCTTAATGGACCATTGACTCAGTTTTATGCTTGTTCTCAAGTGTTGATCAAGATCTGCCAAAGGCTTGCTAAGACTTAACAGATATGTACAATTGATTTCTACACACAAAGAAACACTGACATTGTTCTGTAATATACCCATGCAAAGTAACATTTACCAACACCTTACAGCAAGCAGTTGTTTTAGTAAGCCATTACCAGACCTGCCTACCCTCCTCCTCAGCAGACCATAAGATCAATGATTCAAAACGGGAAGATTTTTATGAAAAGCAGAAGATTCTATGTGGAATCTGGCATTTTAATAGAAATATCAATAATTTAAAATAAATGTAATATAATAACAAATAATGTTAAGTTTTGTAAATGAACTTGTGGTTTATTCTCTTCAACTTGATTTTCTTCTGAAAGCCTCTCTAATTCTTTTTTGAACTCATTCAACAATATCGCACTCTGCATCTGCCATCTTTTATTCTACAAAGAGACAATTTATGGATGTTTCATAGGTGCAAAGTTTAAAATATCTTCCGAACACAGAGTGCGTTTCGACATATACAACTGGTTAACCGGAGAAGCAAACTACCAA
The DNA here is from genome assembly GCA_028829895.1 of Sinotaia quadrata. NCBI lineage: Eukaryota > Metazoa > Mollusca > Gastropoda > Architaenioglossa > Viviparidae > Sinotaia > Sinotaia quadrata. The sequence goes on from CM054180.1 coordinate 105,450,240, forward strand.
TGATTATTTTAGTATCTCTGGCTGGCAGTTTGTTATAGGGCGGCTGGAGCCCAATAGTATTTTACATAACGACTATCATTGACTGACGCAAGCGGCTAGCCAACACAGAGACGGTCATTGTATACAAGACAAGCAGGCTTTTTTTTTTTGTCCTGTCATGACTGATCGGAAAATTATTGAAAATTAAATTGAAAGTGGAAAATCGCATTCATAAGCAGAAGAGCGGGAGATAAGAAGTAAGACTGGGAGATTCTTCCACTCAAAACAGAAGTTAGGCAGGTCTGCATTACATGTTTTGTGAAAGTATTTATATCTCCAAACTCTATATATTATATATTATTAAAAACATTACGCAAACTTAGTAAAAAGCAATATTAGTACTAATTAAAGAAATGAACTATCTTTAAAACAAACTTACTTTGGTGCTAATTCATGCAACCGTTTCTTGTCAACGTTTTTAAAGTTGAAACCAAAACAGGTCTCCGAGTTCTCAATGATGAACTGGTACACCTATAAGCACCCCAAAGAGAAATTCAGCTCATCAGCAAAATTAACCTACTGTCAGGCATACCATCAAGAAACAAACAGAAAAGCAGAAGAATCCTCTGAGTTCTCCTGAAAGCACTGTAGCTCACTTAACTGTCAATTTCTTTTAATAAAAAGTGCCTATGTATTTATGCAAAATAATACAAAATATATACCAAAATATGGTAATCTGCTCCAGAGATCCCATTGTAATGTGAACCTAATAATATATTGCTTCATGGCAATTTGTTTCAAGATGGGAAGTTGAAACTTTCATTGACCATAATTCTCATTAAACCATATAATAAAGCTATTTACCTCAAAAAAAAAAGGCATTTTGACAATGGAGGATGTATTAGTTTCAGACAGAATATTAAATAATACTAAAATATGACAAACACTTCCAGTAAAAGTATTGTACACAAGAAGTGTAATCTATTATAGAAAAAGACAATAGCCAATGTTGCTGCTTTCTCCCTAATAGTGGAGCCTACATCACTACATCCAAAAAGTGGAGCCTACATCACTGCATCTAAATAGTGGAGCCTACATCACTACATCCGAATAGTGGAGCCTACATCACTACTTCCAAATAGTGGAGCCTACATCACTGCATCTAAATAGTGGAGCCTACATCACTACATCCAAATAGTGGAGCCTACATCACTACTTCCAAATATTTGAGCTTTCATCACTACATCTAAATAGTGGAACTTACATCACTACATCCAAATATTTGGACTTAAATCAGTATATTCAAACAGTGGGGTCTAAATTACTATATCCAATTAACGTCCTAAATTATTATATTTGATTAACAGGGCCTAAATTACTATAACCAATTAACAGGGCCTAAATCATTAATGGTCCAATTCAATTTTAGTTTTTATAAGCTTGACAAAACAAGGCATGATTTTTAAAAAAAAGTTACATTAGTTCTGAAATCTATGTATTTGCATTAACATGGAAAGAACTTACTTAATTGCTGGGAATGGAAGCAAAGAATAACCTGAGGTCATGTCTAAAGATCTATGTAAGCCCTGAATATATCTGGAGTATCTAACTCCTCAACTGTAGAAAGGACACTGCCTTAAAGGGTCAATGTGGAACCATGAAAAACTCTCAAAAGTTTGAATAGGCTTGGAGTTCTTAACTCCTTTAGTGCAGATATTTGGTTGCTATGCAGAAAGGTTCTTGGCATATAAAAATGTTATTTATTTCATTTGTAAACATCTGAGCACATCAGTTTTAAATACACATTCATTTACATAATTTTGTAGGGGATGGTGGCTAAAGATAAAGACTGATAAAATCAGTGGATAATTATACAAAAGAAAATTTAAACAGAATATAAAATGACAGTCAGCAAGCGTAGCCTCACCTTGCTGCAGTAAGGTTCCTTGATTTCAACGAAATCCCTCTGAATAGGTGAGATGGCCGTGTCAGACAGGTAGTCAAGAAGAATATTTAATGCCAGGTACCTATATTGATCCTGTGAAAATGAGAAAAATTGAAAAACCACATTTTAAAAAAGCAAGATATAAAGACAATGAACTGAAGATCAGGTGGACAGACAAACTAAAGAACACCGATTTGTGGCTGTGGACAAACCAAGATCCCATCAATAAGCAGATTGCCAGAAAGAAATGGTGATGGATAGGACACAACCTGCGGAACCCCCCACAGGACATCACCTTGAAGGCTTTGCAGTGGAACCCCCAGGAAAAGAAACAGGTCGGTCGCCCTAAGATCACCTGGAGATGATCCTATGAAGAGGAAATGAAGAACTGCAAAGTGCAATCTGTCGTGGGGTGAACTAAAAAAGGCTGCCCAGAATAGAGTGCGATGGAAAGCTGTTGTCGAGGCCCTTTGTTCCAAGGGGAATCCAAGGAAACAAGTCAAGTAAGCCAAAGACAATGAAAGACAGTGAACCACAAAACAAATATGTAGGTAAGACCACTCGCTATATGGAGACTGGAGACAACGTCACTTTTTGACTGAATTCACTCATTTTCAAAACTGTCTATCTCAGTAATTAAAAGAAAGAAATGGTTGGAAATTGTTTTATCAAATAAAGGAATCTTCCAACATTAAATATAAGTTTTGTTTGTACATTTGAATGACGTATTTATTACGTTTTGATCGATAAACTCACAGTCGGTAAAGCGTACTGAAGTGTCCGTGGCGAGATTTGAAAATGGCTTACCTCCAACATCGTTTTTGGGTATGCTCACATAACGCGTTCTAACTCTTCAAGGATTCAACCAATAAAAATAAATCTTATATCAACGGAAAGCTAAGATAATGACCTTTAACATAAACATCGGTTGATTTAATTTTTTTAAAATTTTACTGTAGAAAATGATAATCCAAATTATGTGTTATGTTTGACGCATTATAACTTCGAAACCCATTATCATCTGTTCGCCTACTTTATACTGTTGAAAAGGTCATCTTTTGCCCTTTTAAAATGGTATATAACATGAACCAGAAGTCTCTATACAGGAAGTGTTAGTGGCAATGAACGCGGGAAACCCTAATAGTTTTTTTCGCGCACATGCCGAAGTTGACGAGAGATCGCCATCTTGGACCAGACGTGTGTTAAAATGGATCAACTAGACAACATTTTGCGTTAAGTTTTAACAAAACTATTAAATTTCATCGAAATATTGCTATAGTAAAATGATCATTCATTATTTTTAGGTTACGATTTGTTATAAAGTTTTATTTTGATCACTAACGAGGTTCGCTAAGTATCGGCCTTTTAAAATATTGTCGCAAGAGGGTGATGATTTGTTATGACAAACTGCTTATATTAAAAACAGTCCTATGCACAAAATACAGAATGGAAATGATTAAACGATGATTCATGATGAGATTGAATTTTTAAAAAATATATATTAACTAATCGGCGATATTTTAAATTAATTTTATAAAGCACCAATCCAAAATAAAGAACAACTCTTAATGCTGAAGAATTTTTGTCTGTGTTCGTCTGTAGCTGACCAGTACTTTTAATTATTTTATTATAACTAGGACCTTAAGAAACAATCTAGTAAATGATAATTAGAATTTGTCATTGAATGACAGATCAGGGTTAAGATATATATATATATATATATAATAAGTGTATGAGTATATATATAATGAGTGTATGAATCGATGTTGGTAAAAATTGATATCGGGACAATGATGAGTAACATGCTACTAACACTACAGACATACATTATACACTAATATAGTAGACATATAATAAGTAAAACTATGAAAGACTTTAGCTTTCAATTTTCAAGATATTTTTAGAATGTTAATGTCTTATATTATGAAACAATAGACACCTATTAAAAATAAAGATACTAATGATTACAATTGCTGTTGAACTACAAAAAAGTATACTGTAAATAGTAACAACTAACACTAATAGTATTTTATTAAATTAAAGAGCATCAGTTTCGCTAGTTTTGATCTGTTTTTTTAAATTGTTAAAGTACATGCATACATTGTAAAAATATAATTTTTGACTTTATTTAGTTAGAATGATCATGCTGTCAGTTACAGAAATTAGAAACATTGCATTATAATAAATGTTTCATTTTACCTTTTTTCCTCTTCAACAAGTGTGCGGATTTATTGCATGAAACTACATTTTTGAAATGTTATATTTCTAAATCTATACAAAAAGATTGTCTAAAACTTCACCCTGTAAATGTCTATATTCTAAAGAGCAAGTATACCAAATTTGGATGATGTACATGAAGTAGTTTTTTATTTTACAAGATTCCAAAAGAGACATTTTATTTAGTTTTTGACCACTTGCCATTTGAAAATTTACACAAAATGCTAATTTGACAGGATTGTATTTCATTTTCTATGCATCTGTGATCCTTAAAAAAAAATCAGCAATATATTTGTATTACAGAGAGTTGAAATAGTAAAGATGAGCTATGTATGTTTCATAGTTTTTGTTGTGTGGTCATTTCAAAAGGGTCTTCATGAAATCTGTGTTTTTCTGCAATTTACGCCAAACTTTGAACTGTCATAACTTTTTTTCTATTAAAGCTAGAGCTCCAAAATTTTGTATGCAAACTTACTTTGAGGTACATAACATAACCTGCAAATATCAGCTTATTTGCCAGACTTCAAAATTTGAGTGGTCTTACCTAAAATATGTTAAAATGCTTAAGATCTTAAAGAATATATGCTTATAATAGATACTACCATTTTTTCAATTTTATTAATCTTATGCCAGTCAGTCACTAACTTAAACTTTAAGTCTTGCTGCTCTCCATGTCTAGGTGCTCAAATGATGATGTAGGTGAAACAGTGAAGAAATTCTTCCCCGAAGAAATATTGTTACTATGGTAATATAAATAGGTTATCTTATGTATATAAATGACTGTAATAAATATTATCCTTGGAATAAATGGATAGGTACTAGTATAGGTAGTCTAGAGTAGACACAAAATAAAAAGGAATCTACATTTTATTTTTCCCTTCAGGTGCCAATGATCTCTAATCACACTGTTTTGCTCTCACCATATGTAAAATATAATAATGCATCTAATATAAGTGACCAAATAATTTTTCTTTTCTGAACACCAATCTAAAGCTACGTTAGTCATCCCTCTGGCTTCAAGTAAAATCAAATTAAAAATATTATATCTTCAACCTTCCAGAATAATGTACAATTTAATCAGTTTTCATATAAAGAGAAGGAAAACTATATGATTTATCTGCAGATATGATTATTTAAGGTATATAATTCTTATATATATATTTGGATACAACATTTTAAAAAATAAGATGTGAAAGTTTAATCTTTAAATCTGCATGTTATTTTGACTTGTACAAATAAATCAGGAATGTAAACTTATTTTTCTAACATCTAGTTGAGCTGATAATATGCAAAAATCAACTTGCTGCATATATTTTTCATATTTTACCAGCCCAAAACTTTTCTGTGATATTGCACATAAAAGTTAAAATACACAAATCAAAATCTTGGCACTGCGATTTGTTCATATTAAAAATCCTCGAAGCACAAGATAAAAATATTAAAAGTATTTATATTAAACCTGACATTTCTTAACAATAACTGACAGCTATAAAATACAATTCTGCAAGGTCTGAGTACTGAAATATTCTGATATACTATCTCTAAATGGTGTCAATTTGTTTTCTTTTGTTCTTCATTTGAAAATTCACTGAAAAACAAAAATACTCTGCAAGTACTACCACTAAATGATCATTACCAAAAGTTAACATAAATGGGTTGAATACAAATCTCTTCAAAGTAAAAGATCTGCAGAAAAATTTCACAGTTTACCGGTGTGGTGGATTTGAATGCAAACAGTAAGTAGTGCAGACTCCCAAACAATCACTTCACTGACCTAAAATTTGCTTGCTTATCCCATAGTTTAAATTTTCATGAGGTGTTGATCTAAGAATATATTAATTTTGTAGTTTTAAATCTTTGTTTAGGAGATAAAATACCAAGTAAGCAGATTGGCCGGCCACAACTTTTTACCAACTAGTCCCACTGGTGACCAGTCAGATGTATGTTTACAATCCTGTATCAACTAAACATTTAATCGGGTGTTTGGAAAAAAAATCTGCAGAAAATTTAGCAGAGACCAAAGAAACATGGAAGAATTAAAAGAGATACACTCAAATGCAATATGTGCATATCAATGGAGAGCTCATAATTTTAATGAATATCAATTTTTTCAATAAGGCAAACACACTAAAGATGGTGGCAATGATGAACTACAGGCCCCAAGTGATGATCACACAGAATTAGCAATATGAGAATGCAAACACCCCAAGGAGGGTGACAAAGTGGATAGCAATTATAAAACCTAAGTCATTATATGCTGCTTGATCAAAGAGAGAACAGATAGCAGTGAGAGAGAGTATCTAGTGAATCTAGCTATCAATGAGAAGCTAAAGAAATACTTACAAAAATAGTAGTCAGAATTTATGGTTATTAACCAAAATTTTATATGCTATATTCAAAATAAAAACAATGGTCAAAATAAGTAACAATTTGTGAAGATATAGTTAATCTTGGTACTTGCACCATGAGCAACGAGAAATATATTAAAAACACCATACATGGCACTGCAGTGCTGAGGGTAGAACATGGAAGACAACAAATCCCTCAAACAATAATTTATAAATTTTCACTTCAACTGACTTTTGCCAGTGGGCCTCGCCAAGCTGTTGTTACCATGCCATACTCCTCATCATCAGTTGGATACTTGATTGTTTGCTCTATATTCCTTGTTAGTGGTGGCACCGATGAAGTCCATGGACGTGTGAATGGTGGACGTTTACCCTGATGCAAAAATATAACAATAAATGTACACAAATTCAAACTTGAACAGGAAGAGAGGAATTTTGTACATAAATTTCCCCCCAAGTAATTACCAGATGAGCATAATATAGAAGTCATATGGTTATGCCCACAATCTAGAACCAACATACTCTCTCTGAATGTTAATGTTTTCACTACAGACCTTATCTCAAATCTCTTTCTCAAATTGTTGAAAGATAAGAAATATTCTGACCACACACAGTGCACTAATGTTTGCATGTGTAATTTCAGCCCAAGTGTTAGGGTTTGCATGTATAATTTCAGCCTGCGATTGTGATTAGGTGATGTATGACTAGCTGCCCAATTTCCACTCTGCTTACTGTTGAGTGACTCAAGGATAACTGCACATGTACTACATTCATCTAAGCATATATTCAACCACCTTTTACAAAATATGCATGTTATTTTACTCAATTATTTATATTATGCAAAATTAACCAAATGGGATGAGAATCAAAATGTTCTTTGGGAAACCATAAGAAGAGCACAAAAAGTCAGTCGTCATGCAATCAGAAAAGTCAAAGCTGCTGATGTTCTATTAACTGAAAAGTAAGGGAAAATGTATGTGCCTTATCTTGAAGACAGATAAAAGAATGCAAAAAAAAAAAAATTCCCAAAGCAGCCAACAAAATGTTGTGGGAGAAAGCTAACCCTAACCCAATTTTAAATACACAGTCTTTGGCTTGATACTGGGTGAGCTCTTTATTGTTAATCTACCCCAATATATGTATGTAAGCAAACCCTTGGTGCTGGATTCCTTTATGGTTCCTACAATATGCTCATCAGGTTGTACGTTAGGAAAATAAGGAAAAGATGAAAAGATGATACAAAAGAAACAAATTTAATATTCTCATGGTGAAAACATGGTCAAATGGTGCTCAAACTCAATTGCAAATAAGTAAAAGTAAGTAAAAAAAAAAAACCTTAGGAAAACAATGTTTTTTGCAAATATGATCTCATATTCAACATTTCTGTAGATATATAAATAAGTGATTGTTTTATTAAAAACCCTTCTGGACAAAACACAGAAGATCTAAATAACAAACAAAATGTGATCACCGTCAAACATTAAAAACTGAAAAATCTCACAGGGTGTTTTTAAAAAAAACTATCAAATGATTTTATTTCAGGTTAAATTGAACAACAACTTTATATGGGCAAATTTCTAAAAGTTCTGACCCCTCTATCTCATGGCAGAGTTTAAAAAACATTTAAACTTCACTCATAAACTTTATTCTGATTTACACAGATAGCCCTATCAACATGACATCAAGAGCAATACTAATTGAACAAAGTGATATACAGAAATCTAGGCAAAATATCCCCCTTTATATCATCTAGGCAAAATATCCCCTTATATCATCCATCACTATAGCTGGATATATATGCCCAAAGAAGTGAATAGATTAATATAACTTTGAACATAAAGAAAAAAATCAAACCAACCTTTTTGATGATTTTTTGCTCAATAGTTTGAAGTGCATTGAAAACATCCTCTGGTTTCACATCACCTGTGATAACTAGGCACAGGTTTTCCGGCCGGTAGAATTCCTTATGATAGTCACAAACCTAAGGTTAAACAAATGTACAAGTTAAAATAATTCCTTAGGAAAGTGCCAAACCTAAAATAATGTATGAGATAAAAGAATTTCTTAAGAGTGTGTGTCAAATGCAAGGTACAAACAAATGTATGAGATAAAAGAATTCCTTAGGAAAGTGCCAAACCTAAGGTTAAACAAACATATCTACAGTGGCAGAACTTAGGGGCCATCCATTTGGTACATCCGCAAAAAAAAATAATTTTCAACCACTTTTCTTTTGTTACAAGGTGCACTTTTTCCATAACCCCACTCCCATTCATATAAAAATTCTTCTACCCTTCCAATTTCAAATTATTTTCACATATTTGTTGCCCCCCATCCCCAACAATAACAACAAAAAAATCACTGTCCACTTAATTTAAAAATAGATATATTTAAACACAGTCTATATATAGCTAATGGTTAGGTTTCAAATTATTTACAGATTTACAGCCATCGAAATACCATCTCACAATAATAGCAAGTTCAATGACTTAAAGTCTGTTCAACATATGTCAACCTGAATTTTAGATGGGTGAACTCTTTTTACTATATTATTGTAAGATGAACGGAAGCTAAAATATAAATTTAAAAAGTGTTAATACTAAAGAACAGTTTAATAATTATACTAACACTTCTGAGCACTGAAGTGACAAGGCAGTGTTAGTATTAACAACTTGTAGCCATCTTTGAATTAGATTACATTTGAAAAAAAGGGCTTAATTTTCTCACAAATATTGTGATTCTCAACTGCTCATTTGACCTATTGACACACAGCACAAAAATTTTAGAAGGGATTATTACTCTGCAAGAGAGTGCAAGTAAATGCATTTTGATCTGAAGTAAAAGTAAAATAAAATAACACTAGTAAATAATACACAATGCTGGTTAAATTTTTGGTCTACAGTCAGTGCAAATTTGGCAAAAAGTCCTCTTGGGCAATTTACTGCCGAAAAATCTTCTAAAGTTCTGTAGCAATTTATTATAAAAAGTTCTCAGAAATTTACAGGAAGAGGTTTGTTGTAGCAACTAACAGTCCTACAAACATCCAAAATTCTTGTCAGAAGTAAATGCCCTCTGTGATCAGAAGCTCTAGGTTATCTTTCAGAAGCAAAACTCCTTCAGTTGAGAAGCAAAAAAAGTAAATTAACACGCAAACATGATGTACGAGTAAGCTCCAAATTTCATTGCAAGTAATCAAGATTTATAACAAGTGCCACAGATCAGTCTGAAGTGAACAGACATTACACCATTCTGTCACAATGGAATGGAAAATAATTCTGAATATTTGACTGCAGCAACATAATTTAGAGGGTTCATTATAGTTTCAAAACAGCCACTTTTGGACAGGACAAAATATATTAATAAAAAATAAAACAAGAAATAAACCTTTTGGTGTGTTGTGCTGTCCCGGAGGTTTGCCATGATGCCTCCTGTCTCAGATTTGTAGCCACATTTGCCTGGGTAAATGGCACGCAACATGGCCAGGTGTGTTAGACTCTCACCTGAATTCTCACGGGCCTGCATCTCACAGTATACTACTCCTGCATCTTCACCTTCGCCATTTATATGGTGAACCTCAGTCACAAACCCAGACTCCTAGAAAAATATATAAAATTAAAATTCTAAAGAAATTAGGAGATATATTTTATCCCCAGAAATGATTCCATATTATCAAAGGCATGACTGTATGTACATCATACAGACAACAGTCACACAATTATGCCAGAATATATTTAAACATATAGAATGAACAAGGTGCTAGATGAACATACAGTTGAATTTTATGACAATTTAGTAACTGGACTTGCTCACTCTATTGACCAGTTACAGCAACAAATGTGGACTTGTACAATCAAGTTTTTACAGCTCAAGGATACTACAAAATATTCAGGATTGTTATTAATGTAAATCTATGCTTGCCATATTCTTTAAAATGTCAGTTTACTTTTAAGTAGTGAAGTACAGAGATGTATTTAAATAAAATAACAAAAAACCCAAACAGCACCCAACATAAATAGTGTGTGTGTGTGTGTGTGTGTGTGTGAATGTATACAAAAAGAATTGATCAGAAAACAAAACCATATCTGATCTCTGATACAGTCGAACCCACTCATCTTGACCTCGGTTAACTCACCAACCCTTTATGTTGAAGTTTTTGAAGTGGAACTGCCAAATTCCCTCTTTGTCTTAGGCATTTTCTCATAGGTTATATCGATTCTTTTATGTTGCCGAACCCTAATATCTCAAGCACAAAAGAGGGCTAAAATCGCCATTTAACATCGGTTATCTCGATCCCAGTGACTAATCGCTGGCATTCTCATTTATTAACAGACATCAGGTACATAAAGAAATTTCAAGCACATGTTACAGTACTTTAATATATTTCCGCCATATTGGTTTTTGGTTATCTCGACGCTTTTTTGCAAAACCTAGGCCGGTGGCATAACCGGGTTAGAGTGTATATCTAAACATTAAAATGCATCATACAATTGTTTCTAACAGTATCAGAAAACAAAACCATATCTGATCTCTGATATATCTAAATTTTACATTAAAATGCATCGTACAATTGTTTCTAACAGTATAAAATCATATTTGTCTACAAATTTTTCTTGCATTAATTTAATTTTTTCTGGATTAGCAAAGATATAGTACATATAGTACAGAGTTCAGTCAATAGCATCCTATTTTTATTTTTTAAAAACAATGTTTAAAAACAAAAAAGGACTTCTGTAAAATGTAATGTTGACATATTTATGAGGCAAACTGTGCATAAACTTCCCTAAAAGATTACTAATAAGGTCTGAGTTAATCAATTGCTAAAGGAAGTACATTTCATTTAGATTCAGTCTATACAGAATGTTTGTTACCTTCAGTGTAGCATTCAATATGTGGTCCACATAAATAGGCAGCAGTTGAAGAAATCCTTCAGATCCAGCAGTGGTTATAGTGTAACAGGTGTGATCAGTGTCTGTCCAGGCATTGGTTCCAGATGCTAAACAACGATTCGCCAACAAATCCAACACACCCTTGAAAAGTAAGCAAAATAAACACCAATAATAACTATAAGATAATGGTAAGTTAACAATGGCCATTTAAATGTTATAATTTAATCTACCATACAGTAATACTCCAATTTATATGTTTACTTTATAGATATGTCAGACCTTTTATAAAAAATTAAAATCTATACAACAACAATTTGAACAATTGCTCATCTGATTTGGAGTTAGGTATCATGGCATGCATTTTTGCTTTTTAAAAGAAAAATAATAGCAAAAAAGCATACCAACTGGTGAAAGATCTGACCAGTGTAAAACAAAGACGCTCCTCCACCATTCAAGATAGTGGAGGGAATTGTCTTATAGAAGATCAAGACAGTCTTAAGAGATGGAAAGAATACTGCTCAGACTTATACAACCACAGACCTACAAGGGACCCAGACAACACCCCACCAGTGACCAACACTGACATCTACTCCATCCTCTGAGAAGTAGAGACTGCAGTGAAATCATTGAAAAAGGGGACGGCAGCAGGAATAGACAACATCCCTGCTGAACTAGTCCAAGAAGGGGAAGAAGCCATAATAAGCACCCTACTGAATCTGCAATAAGATCTGGCAGACAGGGGAATAGCCAACACTACAGACTCAATCACTCATAATTACTCTCCTCAAAAAAGGCAATTTGCAGGAATGTCAGAACTATCATACAATAAGTCTTATATGCCACCCAAGCAAAGTCATGCTAAAGATCATATTAAACAGACTGAAGCCATAGGCAGAGGAAATCATTGCTGAAGAACAGGCAGGCTTCAGACCAGGGTGAAGCAAAACTGAACAGATTTGTAATCTGAGACTGCTATGTGAGAAGTACCTCCAGCACCAACAAGACTTTTATCATGTCTTTGTAGAGTTTAAGAAGGTGTTTGACAGGGTATGGCATGCAGCCCTTTGGTCCACCATGAAGCTGTATAACATCAATGACAACCTGATCAAAGTCATAGAAAGCCATTATTGCAAGGTTACCAGCGCAGTCTGCTTCAACAACCAATTAGGAGATTGAAAGAATCATGACAGATGCTCTGGAACTGGAAGACCATGAAGGAACTGTCAGTATTGGAGACAGAGCAATAATGAACTTACGCTTTGCAGATGACATCAATGGCCCTGCAGGAAATGAGGTGGAGCTAGCTCAATTGGTGGAAAAACTGGACAGGAGAGCTACTGATTTTGGTATGGAAATCAGTGCAACGAAGACCAAATTGATGACCAACAACACCAGTGGCATTGGCAATGACATCATGATTGGTGATCAGAAACTGGAAATAGTTAATAAATTCAAGTACTTAGGAGCCATTGTGATAGACGAGGGATCAAAACCAGAAATATTGTCCAGGATTGCGGTGACAATAACAGCAATGGCAAGGCTGATGACAGTTTGGAAAGACAGAAACATCTCAGTGTGCTCAAAGATCAGACTGATGCGCACCTTGGTTGTATCTGTGTTTTTATATCCATATCATGGACCCTCGCAATTGATCTCGAAAGGAGGGTACAAGCTACTGAAATGAGATGCATTCGAAGGTTGCTTGGCATTTCATATAGAGATCATGCCACGAATGAGGAAATGGGAAAAAGAATTAGGCAAACCATTGGGCCCTATGAAGAACTATTGTGAAAAATGCAACATGAAATGGTCTGGGCATGTCACATGATCAACAGGGTTTGCCAAGACAATCATGCAAGGTACTGTGCAAAGAGGGTGAAGGAGAGGGAGATAGAGGAAAAGATGGGAGGATAACATCTCAGAGTGGACAGGATTTCAAACTAAGCAATACAGTAAGATTAGCAGAAAACAGAATATAATGGAGGAAACTGGTTGTCAGGTCATCAGTGGTGCCCCAACGGTCAACAAGACTAAGGGATAGATTGACAGCTAGATCATGGCATGACAACAGAATGTATATTCCTTCAAGAAGATACCACCACCACCACCACCACCACCAGCAGCAGTCCAACCATCACTATTTATTAATTTAGAGTCTTTTCCGTGTTAGTTACTGATGTCGCTTAATTTCCTGGTTCTACCAAATGGACCACATAATATACATAATCAATAATATAAGTTGAAATCTTTGATCTAATTTTAAAAACAAAATGTATTTCATTTGAACATTTGTATTTAGCACTATACCTTGTAGGGGTAGTCCTCACTTCCAAGAAAGACAAGGTGCTCAAGTGTGTGTGGTAGTCCATCGTCATCGTGTGCTTCAGTAGCTGCAAAGTTGTTTGTGTATTCTGATTATAATTTGTATTGTAACTTTAATTAATCATCTCAATCTCAGTTAAACATTAAAATAAGTACATTTGCTACTTCTATACCTTAGGAAAACAGCAATGAACAATCTTTGTGCACATTGTAATAATAGAAATGGTCATAATAATATTAAAACAATAAAATACAGTCAATACTTTAAAACCAAAATGTTCATGTAATCGTCCAGAAATTTGTTTATATTTCTCCACTGCCATGCTGTTACTTTTAGACTTCTGGTTCATTTGTATAAGTGATGGGAGAAAAGATTTTGATTAATCGTAAAAAAAAAAATTAATCGTTAATAAAAATTAACAATTAATTAATCAATAATTTCTGCAGCCCTAATTTAAAGACATTAAGAACACAAGATCTCACATTCAATGTGATTTAGGGCATGATTAATAGGTGGAGTGGATCAAATTCTGAGTTATATAAGGACTTACTGAAAAGAATAGTTTTGTAAATTGGGGGGTGTTTACAGATCACTTGAAAGGTAAATGTGTTTTTGGCCATTTTCAGATATCCATACTGATAGTGAAATAAGATAATGCAGCTAGAAATAAGAGATGGATGATGATAAAAGCTAAAACTAAAAGTATTTTTATCACTTATTTTCATAATCAACAAATCCCAATGAAGTCACAAATAAGAAATTATGCACCTTCCTATAATTAATTTCTCTTGTTTTTAAGTAAATACATTTATCAGAATTAAAGTTACTCTGTTGAAGCTGAAATATACAATAAATGAAGTACATGTAATAACTAACCCCTCAAAACTGCTAAAATAGTAAGGAGTCAATTAATCAGCCATCTTCATCGACCAGTCAGTTCATTGGATGAATCTCAGTTGTCACCCATTAATCTGAGTGAATCTCACACTCGAGAAATGTTAACTAAGTGACAAATATTGTTACTAGGTTTTCCAAACATCGCTGAATGGCTGATTGTGATGTTGTTTAGTCAATTTTTCTACATTTTCAACACTCGTTTCCTCTGTATATTAAAGCTTTGTAAAATAAAAGCATATGAAACAAAAAGTTTGTTCTCTGTTCTGCCTTTCTGTGTGTTTAATAAATAATTGTAAAAAAGTAATAAGAAGTTATTCAGAAGTTGCCAACCGAACGACTTTTTTACTAAGCCGCAGTAACTTGTCCAGCGGTAGCGCTTAACACATGCACTCTTTCTCGGTCCATCAGTACGCGTGCGGTGCAGTAATCTAAAAATAATAACGGTTTTCATGTAGGGGAGAGAACAAGGTTCATTTCCATACTAAATAATGCGCGGGAATTTCAAGACGAAGTGTGATAAAGTTTAAACTTAAAATTTTCTTAAATTACGTTAATGGTGATTCCGATAACATAGCAGCCTTAAAAGATAACGAAAAATAGGAAAATCTTTCATCTATATGTCTTTATAGTTTGTTTGAGACAAAAAATACTGCAGGCGTACTGAATTGCGTTGAAAGAACTGTGGTCAATGACCGAAATCGCCGAAGACATGAAAACAACAATGGCGGATTTTATCGAGTACTGTAGTGATCAACTCGGCGACATTGAACCACTTTGCCTTCTCGTGCATCACTTTGTTTGAGGATGTTAGTTGATATGTTAAATCAATTATTTTCAGTTAATAGCGCGTATTTTTTCGTTTAAAGGACTATATTAAACGATAAATAAGAATTTTCAGTGTCTATATGCCTACAGTAGCATTCATCTTTTACGGTGTTGAGGGTGAACACGGAAAATAGCTTTGTGAATTTATGCCTGCCTTATCCATAGCTTAAGTTTTGTATCATTCAATAGGGGAAAGATTTATTTGCAAAACTAATGTATTTCGTTTATTCAGATCGAGTGTTATTTGTTTTTAATTCTTTTTTGTGGTCACGTGACAACTTTTTTTCGTCCATTACTGCATTAGCAGGGCACAATGTAATTGTAAACAATGAGTAGTTCACTAGATGTTTTTTTTTAATTTAAAAATTTAGTTATTATTTTTACCAGATTTTCTTTTCTTTTTTAAAATTCTGATAGACACGAGTGAGTTATATATTTATTTGCTGTATTTTGTAAGCTTATTTTTCCACAATAAATATAAGAGTGAGTTGATAATGCACATTCTATTACATTTACAAGGCCTATGGTACATAATTTAACTTTGGTGGTGGTGGGTGAGCTCTGAAAATGACTTTAGAATTTATAATTCCTTATCCAAAGCTTAAGGTGGCACACCTAACTGAAGTCCACTAAATATCAACAACAAAAATTGTATCAAAAATTCAAATAAATGAAGGAAATTTTTTTAATTTTTCAGAAACTGATGAAAAATGGTTATGATTCAAAATATATAGGCCTACTCACTTTTCTGATGAATTTATTAGGTTTTGTATCAAAATTCTTTACTTAATATATAAACATTTTCCAAAACTTAAAATTTGTTAATTCATTTTGACAAGATTGTAAGAAAACCTTAAAATATATAGACAAAATATTTGGTAGTCAATTAATATACTGTAATTTCTGGCTATTGTGTAGCAGTCATTCAGCTGATGGAACACATTTTTTATTTAAATAATAATTTTAAAAAAAATTAATTATAATTCCATATGTACACTATAGCCAAATATATAAAAAAGTTAGAGGTTCAGAAGCCAGCTTATGTTGTCCTTAAACTGTGTTCAAAATTCTTTGCAGATATCTTTAATAGTTTTTTTTAGATGTCCTGCAAAAACCGAAATTAAGGACTGATTTTCAGTTAACTTTTTAACCATAAACGTCTCCCATGGTATACTCCCATCTTTGAAAATATCTTCAAAACTATTGTGATTTGTCCAAA
The DNA here is from genome assembly GCA_028829895.1 of Sinotaia quadrata. Lineage (NCBI taxonomy): Eukaryota > Metazoa > Mollusca > Gastropoda > Architaenioglossa > Viviparidae > Sinotaia > Sinotaia quadrata. The sequence continues at coordinate 105,466,876 of CM054180.1, forward strand.
AATAAAAGCAATTTCATAAAATTCAGCCATTTTTGTATCAGAAAAGACCAATACATTTTTTTTATTGAATTGTTTAATTTTTCATGCTTTTTGAGCTAGGTATGCGCCTTAAGAAATTGTACCATTCAATAGGGGAAAGATTTATAAGGTACAAATATTTTTTAAAGCATGTCAGTGGAAAGACTGGCTGAGAAAAGATGACGTAGAGGTAATAAATCAAATGCTTGTCTTTTACTGCAACTATGAAATTCTGTCCGTGTCCAGTGAAGGCAGATTGTGGAACAACGGTCTACCAGCAGATTGAATTGCTTATATAGGTTAAGCACCACAACATGCTGTTGTGGAAAACATGTAATTGTGTACATTCAACATATAAGAACATTCCTTGTGGTACTATGCTGGACTGCACCAGAATGATTGAACTGAAAAAGCATTAAATTAGATGAACGATTGGCAAATGTCTGAGTGTGTGTGTACAAAATATGAAGATTTCTTTACTGTGGTGAGTGCATTCTTAATATAGATCTTTTCATACCGAATCCAATGATACCAAAAGCATCTCTGTAGCTCAATTACAAGCAGAGTTATTACAGTTTTAACATTCATAGCAATTTCATTCATTTTGTGTTAACTGTGTTACTGTTAGAGCTTTTTCCAACCCGAAAATGAATAAATTGCTAATTTTGACTGACACTGTGACAGTATAATTGAAAATAACATTGCAAAGCCTCTTAGAAAAATTCAGCCATATTTGTATGTTGGATACTACTTATGTGGAGAGTCTGAACTATATTGCTCATCATTTCTTCATTTTGTGGACCTTCAAAGTGAGCTATTTGTACAATTTCATTTTGAGTGTAAAAGTTTGTGAAAAATTAAATATTAAAAAATTCGTAACTTTGGTTCTAATTGAGATACAAACTTGCTTTTAGTATTATTGAAATCAGCAGAAAAAGTTCTGTCTGTCTATATACTTTTAAAGTATTAGTAATGGTTTTAAAAAATATGTTTGGAATACCTATTGTTACAATTTCTATATATTTCATTTGTCTAGAAAATAAGTTTAAAATGAATTTTTTGCATAGACACATCTTTCAAGTTTCATACTAAATAAGTTTTCAATGAATGTTTCATCCTTGCATTAAAATCAAGACAAGACTATGGATAACTAAGTGATTTTGATATAGATCAGCTGATCTGCAATTACTCTTGATATCACCCACCATACAAGTTCTCTTATCTCGTGGCACAAATCCTCATTAAACAAGCAAATTTTAAGCTCTAGGGGAGACCGGAGAGTCTTAACTTACCACAAAGTATTTATACAGTAACATTCTAACAATTTAGATATTAATTATTATATTAACAAATGAATATTGACTAGTGAGTGATAAAACAGCATCTCGATAAACAATAATGTAATTATTAATAGGCATTTTCCGTCATACTATACAAAATAGGCCTATCTTTACCCAAGTATTATCTAATTTATCATTCTTTGTCTCACTTTTAAATCCTATTCATGAAAGAAACAGGGGGAATAACTTCTACTCGTATAATGTTATGTCAATTGACAAGCAGACTTGACTTACGTGACACTTAAAATTTACTAGAGAATTGTCGAATAAATCTGCAAGAACTACAAGACAATAAATTACAATGTTTACTGTTCTGTTTATATATATATACTGCCTCTAAAATAAGATATATGTTAGGAAATGCCATAATACAATAATCATACATGGGTGACAGTACACCGCGAACATGACATCACCTTTTGAGATCACTGTCTGGCACATGTTCTCATATATTAGAAGAAAAAAAAAAAGAAACTTCTACTCACCCAGACAAAAATAACCGTTTACAAGAGGTCCTTCAATTTGTGCAATGCAAACTGTTAGATCTGTGTCGACTGATTTGTAAACTTTCACGGGAATTTTACCATTTGACACAACATCAAAAATAATTTTGAAACTTGCGCTGGACGCCGCCATGTTTATTATAACAGACAGCCTCTGAGGGTTGTAATAAAAAGAAGAAACAGTTAAATGACGTGTCTTTGTGTAAAAAAGAATAAAAAATGTATAGTTATAAAGAACATTAGATAAAACTGATAGAAAAAGAAGATATTCTTTTTTAATGATGTTTTGGTAATTTAAATCTGTGGATCCGATTTGCACACGCATTTACTAAATACAAACAGAAATACTGAATAATTTATTACTTTTTTGTAACTAAAGATTTCGAAAATAACAACACTGCTAAATAAATTAATTCGGGCTACTGTGCAGAAGACTTATTGTTAGTCATAATTTCGGATTTAGATGTCAACGGTCTATGCTGACATTGAAAATTATAGACGGAACACACGAAAATTTATTTTATCATTCTTTATAAAGAAATAGTACGCCTTAAAAATAAATGAAGAAATTTAAAAACAACAATATTATACAATTCTATTATTTATTGTGAGATGGAGGATGATTTTTTTCTGATATAGGGTGGGAATGTAGTGATCTGAGACCATTGCTGATGAATGTTGAAAGGTAGTGATTTGACTGCGAAAGATCATTAGCAAAAATTTCTTTGTATGTTTATTGCCATAATTGGGTAACGATTTGAGAATCTACTGGTTGCGTATTCAGTGAAAGTAATAATTTGTGACCGCTATAGACTAAAAATAGAAATTTGATACATTATAATAGTACATATTAAAAAGACTTCCATCAGTATGAAAAAGCTGTTTTTCCCCCCCCAGTGCTAGACATACAAGAACACAAAATAAATTAGCCTATATTTTAAAATAGCTCACACCATGAGCACTTACTGTCACACAATAAAAATATACATAAATATTTAATTCAAAATATATACTGATAAATGTAATAAGCAAAGTATATATTATTTAACAAAGAACACATTTTTGAAGTGAACCAGATAGTTATTAAAAACAAAAAGACAACAGAAAATGGTAATTATTATGGTAAAAATATATTTTATTTTTTTATTTTTTTTTAATAAAGATATAAAGGTTTGACTGAGTTTTAAAGGCAGGGCATCCCAAATGGCATTATCTTGATGTGACAAAACATTGACCATGTGTATATAAAATGTACTTTTCATGATTTCTTGACAAGAGCTGCAATAATTAGCCATAACAGCATGATGAATATGTGGGAACTTTTGTGGCTTTGGCTGACAGAATTTTGTGAATATAGCTGATTTACTCCAACTGTAATACAGCATCTCCAAACTGTGTATGGAAATTGTGGCACAACCCTAAAACATGGTTCAAATTATATCTTATAGACATCTTGATAAGCTGTCATGGTTCAAATTATATCATACTGATAGAAAAAGCATCATGACAAGCTCTCTCTCATGGTTCAAGTTGTATTTTGCTTATAGAATACAGACATCATGTCAAGCTCTGTTGTGGTTCATGTCTTACTGATAGAATACAGACTTCATGACAAGTTCTGTCATGGTTCAATGATAGAAAACTGTTAAATAATGACTTAAATTATAACAAGTCTGTGCCTTGATATATCTGTACTTTATCAATCAGATATGACTTGAATCAAAACAGGGCTGTGCTTTTTTCAGACAGGAATTGTTTGAACTTAGGCAAAGCATTGCTACTATGTCTGTATTTTATCATTGAGATATGACTTGAATCATGATGTTGTGCCACAAATGTAGTCATGGTAGAGATGCTGTATTAATAAGTTGTGGTTATTTGTTTCGAAAGAGGCCAGAAGATCAGAGTGAGGTTTGAAATCTTGCCATCATCCAAAGCCCAGAAAAGCCAAAGTACTGATTTTGAACTGTGGTAAAGTAAAAACAGTTACTGAGAATTATGTAAGAGACTTTGAAAAATGAGTTGCAGTTTCAACAAAATGCAAAAAATATTTCTAAGTCCTTTCTCTCTCAAACAGTCGGTTAATTCATCATTAAGCTAATGTCCATCTTTAGTGACTGGACTTATTGCCACTCCAAATTCGAAGTGAGGAGAGAATAGAATTCTCTAAAGCAGGTAAACTTTTAATCTCAGCCCATTGACTAGTCTCGTTCTCGTAAATCATAACCATTGGATAATAAAAACTACTCATTGGTTTGCATTACATCAGCAATTTCTAGCATATTCTCAGCTCAAGTTGTTTACTCCAACTCTGACACTTACAAAAATACCACCATAAGGAGTGCCCAAGGCCAGGTCACTTCTACAATTTAACAATTGATATAACAATTAAGTTTAGAAATAGGGTCAGGCAAATTTACTCCACCACATATACAAAATGTGATTTGCAATAAATCATTGCATGTTTCATGAGAGTTGTGATATAAGATATCATTGCAGGTTTACTTAAAGTAGTAGTGTAATAAATAATTGAATGCTTTGTAGGATAATTGATGTGAGACATCACTGCATATTTCATGGAACTTAATGCATGTTTGATATTTTGTATCAAGATATCACTGCAGGTTTACTGAAGTAGTAATGTAATAAATAAAAAATAATCACATTTGTAGGATATGAGACATAGTTGCATATTTAAATTTAATGGAAGCTAAATTAATGCAAGTTTTATGAGTTTCGTGATTTGATATGACTTTGGCATTGTGTTTTAAGTGAATATGTTTACTTTTGTCTGTGAAATTCAGATTTGTTGGGCTAGTACAGGTTTAGTAGGAGTGAAAAATGATTTGAGATAACAGTGCATGTTTAATAAGAACAAAGGCAATTTGATAGACCAGTGCTGATTTAAGAGTGGTGACAGATGATTTAACAGTTCAGTGAGGGATTAGTAGAGGTGAAATAGTGACTTAAGATCAGTGCTGATTCAATAGGGGTGAAAGATGATTTGATACCAGTATAGGTTTAAGAGCAAAAGACAAGTTTAAGAGAACAGTGCAGGCATAATAGGAGTGAAGGATTATTTGAGAGACCATTGCAAGCTGAATAGGAGTGATAAGACAAAATAGAGAACTGATCTGTAATTTTTGTTTCAATTTTTAATGACAGGTAAGAGATTTGTAAAACGTAAGTGCAGTAAAGGTATTAACAAAGTACTCTTAGTATTCACAACTGTTATTTATTTTAACATAGAAAGCTAAAGGACAAAACAAGTATACATTAACAAATCAATATGCATAAGCTAACTAGCTAAATAAAAATAAGTCGAAATTCATAAATTCAAAAAATCTGAGTCAACATAAGTTTAATACTTGAAATAATGTAAGAAAACATTACATAAAAATTTCTTCAGAATACATAACACTATTGAAAACTGCACTTAACAAGTATGCAGACACACAGTAAATGTTTTTACAGATTACAAATTTCAATCTCAATTTTCCACACACACACAAAACGAATGGCAAAACAATACTATACACATCTTTTTTTTTCCAAGAAAGAAACATAAAATTCAATCTGTTAACCATTTCACTCTCATTAAAAAAAAATTATCAAAAATAATTTAATGTGTCACTCAAATGCTTGTTCTTGAAACATAAATTCAATCCTACTGACTTAATTCAAACAATGATCTTACTACTCAGATGTGTGTAGTGTGAACACTCCATCATTTTATAAACGGCATTTCTTATTAGTATGATATTAGACTTACCAAAATAAATAAATAATGCCATAACTTTGTACAGCAACCTAGTTCACTATTACTAGATAATATATCTGCCCTAACAAAATAAATAAATAACCAGTTAAAATGAGTGAGTTAATTTTTCAGCTGCCTGCACTATTTTTAAACTGCAAAAAGAACCCCCAAATAAATGAGACTAGATGACTGACAAGAGTTTTCTTTAAACTATGGAGGAAGTAATTTCTTTCACAGATACAAAGACACAAGATCCGAAAGAAACTTATAAAAGAGAAATTTTTTTTAAAAGAATGCGTTTACAGACTGTGTGTGTGTATGCATTTTTATAGTTCATAAATAATTATAAATAGTTTTTGTAAGCACATTTGATGATTTGTTTCTGAGGACAATCCTATTAAGCCAAACCGCATTTTTACCTTCCAGGTTAGTGTCTAATATTCATCGAGTGAGTATTTCATAATGCATGTGTGTATGTGTATGTGTATGCAAGAAGAAAAAGTCTTATACTGATTATTTTTACCCTTGAAAAGTTATAGTCTGAATGTATCTAAAAAAACAAATAGTATAAGTTTCTACTTAATGGATGTAAAAGATATGTGTTGATATCATGCTTATAATTTGTATGCAATCACTAATGTCAAAGCAAATTGTGGCATATAAACACAATAGTTATGCTGCAATTTCCTGGTGCTACAGCAGCTCCATTAAAAAGAAGAAAGCTAAACAGTGGTCAGGGTCAATGTTCAGAGATGCTCAAGTCTTCATTCAGTGAGTTCAGAACGTGCAGTTCCAGTCCCAAGCTGCAACATTTTAAAATTCTATTTATAGATCTGAAAACAAAACTATTTGTATAGAGCAATTGTGGATTGAGAAAATATGGATGGATGTGTAAATAGAAGCACAATGCACAAACATACGAATTGTCAGAGCTGTAGTTAAATGGATGATAGAATAAAATTGCTGTTATTTAAAAGGTCATAAACCAAAACAAACCCCCAAACCCACCAAAATCATTAAACCCCAAACAACAAAATGCCAGAGAAAATGTGGTTAAACACTGGGAATTACATTTCAAGATTACATATCGTCCCTTCTTCCCCCTCTCCTCATAGCTCAAATGGACAGACAATTTCTACAATGGAAAATTGTTCTCAGACACATGTTCTATGCACAATCAATACTTGCTTCATAAAGTTCTTGGCAACTTCCTCCACTCTAGATGGATGGACACAAACAGCACACCGTATCATGCTGGGATCAAAAAGTGGAGCCAGATATCTGTTGCATACATACTTCAAGTCCTCTACAGTTACCATGGAAACCTTATGCACCATCTCTCTGAAAAACAGCAAAATTGACACTCTCTCTTAATGTAGTAACTTCCTTATTAATAAAATGTGGATTTTTTTAAAGTTATTACTGCTTCTTGCACTATGATTTCTATATGACAAGTGGAATGAAGTCTATTTTCACAAGCTAGGGAGAGGGTGTGTCCAACTGGAAAAAAAGAAAACTCTGGTGGGTTTTGAACCCAAGCCTTTAACTCTATCTAACATAACATTCTGTATTTATAAATTTTTATACAGTTTCTAATTTTTTTATATAAAAAAATGATAAGAAACTTAAAAATACTCTTAATGATTACTAAGCAAAATAAAAGATATAAAGAAAAAGTATTATGCTATGGCATTATTCAGAGTACTTATTAGTTTGTCGAATTACATTGCTAGTAAGGAAGTTAATTTATTTAAGTTGTGGTCTTGAAAGAATAAAGACAATTATTAATTTGAAATGATTCACCTAGGAATTGAGGAACATCCTAATAATGAAAACTTTAAGTGAAATAAAACAATGCCAAGCACATCTGTCAACAATCACTGCATGCTAATACTGACAAAGTTGGAGCAAATGAACCAGGCTGGAAGAAGATAACAGAATAATTCTTTAACTGAGAATATATTATCTTTTTAAAATAATAAACTGTTTGCTGAGGAACTGACCGGCCGTTCAGAATTGGATAATAATAATAAGTTGGTGCCTTGGTTCTCAATGTAATGCATGCAGTTCCAAAATGAAATGTCATAATTGGGTCAAGGACATGACAAAGGTAATAAGGTTGATAACCAGGAAAGTATTTAAATATCCATATTTACTTTTGGAAATGAGTCAAAAACAAAAAATGTAAATTGTAAGAATAATTCTTAACATGTAAGTCACAATAAAATGTTCTCATTTTAAAGAAGATAATACTAAATGCTTAGTTACTTTAATGAATCCAAAGATATAAAAGATTTTCTTTCTTTCTTTCTTCAAACAAGATGTTTTAAATCTCAGTTATTCTGACTTTGCTGGATATCTTTTGTGTGCAGGTTAAATGTCCAAGCATGACTAATATCAGAAGCTAATGGACAAAGAAGTATTTCCTATAATATACTAAGACCTCTTTGATACCCAAGACTTAATGTAAACTTGGGGTCATAAGGTCAATTATGACCAGCACATTAGTGATAAGACTTGTGGAATTTCTTATTTTAAAGTGAAGCAATACATACTGACTTTACCCATACAAATTATCTTTATTACCTGCATTTCTAAGATGTAGTGGACACTCTGCATAAAAACTGTAATTTTCATAAATGTTACTTTTTTACTGTTGTAATTCAATCTGAATTAGGTATAATAGTCTACCATTATAATGAACTTCTAAATTCTACATTAGGTATTATGTTAGTATGCCAAAGTTCAAAGTTCGGCTGAATGATGCAGTAAATATTTATGTCCCTTTGCATGAGTAAATTTCTTACTGACATCACATTGCCTTGTAAATCTGTTTAGATTTTAACATATTACTAGTCTTTGATTTCTGGACCTTGGTGTTCTATGCCCAGCTGAAGCTAGAATTTCTGAAGTATCCACAGGCTTGTCACTAATGTTCACCTTAGAAGTCATCAATATAAGGGTCTCTAAAATTTGAACTGAGTGTATGGAATTTTTCTATAGGACCCCCCCAAAAAAAAAAAACAAAAAAACCAAACAAACCAACCAAACAAACAACAAAACTCTACTGATAAAGCTAATGAAGATCTTACTACATCATTAGAGACTGCTATTATTCATAATATTCATGTATATATTTAGCCTATCTGACTCACTTATTGTAATCTTGTGGAACGTTACGGAGATACAACAAAAGAGATTCCTGAGCTGCATCCCACACTGTTTTTTCCTGTTCAATGATCTGAAAGATAAGGCTGGATTTGGCTGACTGAAGTTCTGCTTCAATGAACTGGTTCTTTTCATTCAGGTAGTTAGTCTGGAAGCCATATATTTATTAGAAACTTTATATTCATTAAACAAATTTTCATTTTAAAGTATATGCAGTGATATTCACATTTTTTTGAAGGAATGAAAAAGAAAAGCTTTACTCACTATTCTCATTTAAACCTGCATGCACCCAAGTCTTAGAGTTAGTGTCATGAATACACTTTATGTGCAATATTAATGCCAATATTGTTAATATATCAAAATATAAAAGTAACATATTGATCAAACTACACAGATCCATCCATCCTTGCATACACAAAAATTGTCATATAATTAAGTATATAGGTACAATTTGCAGTGTTTGCACTACAAGAATAAAACTATATGCAAATACAATAAAATATATTAAGATAATTTTGTTGCAAAAGCTGTTTAATGTTTGAAATGTCTCTACAACTTACAAATTAATTTAAGATTTGAATCACTTTATCAGACCATACTACTATGGAGCAGAAGTCAGTGTGTCATCTAAAATGTTATTTTATGATTCTATGGTAAACTCATCTGCTCTTATGCGACAACAATATGAAAAAAAGTAACAATAAATAAAACTAAATAAAACAGTCAAGCATTTAAATGAAATAGAAACACATACATAAATATCACACTTTTAAAAAAACAATAAAGACTCACTCACAACTATAGTTTGTGCAACTCTATAAGCCTCTGCCACATGCGTTGACTTGGCAAGCCAAAGGTTGATTAGGCCAAGGTCAGGATGAACAGATATTCTGAGAGTTTCAAGGTTACACAATAACATTACACCCAATAACATTACAACCAAGGTAACTAAAGGTGAACAATTTTTTAAAGGTGAATATTAGACTTCAAAAGAATTACACATTATAATTATCTATTTTCAATGAAGAATATGGTTCAGCCAAAATATTAATTAAAAGAATACATCTGATACCTGATCTCATACTGGAATCTTTAAATTAAATGAATACTTTGTGCACATTTAAACATACTTTGTACAAAGGCACTGATTTAACTGAAAAGATTGTGGAACACTGTAATAAACAGTCACTGAAATTAGACATGTTAAAACTTATATTCTTAGAAGTAAAACATTTCTTAAAATTTGACTTTAAATACATTTTGGCAAGTGGGTCTTGAAAGCCTTTAATGTCAATAACTTTTGAGAATAAACAGCATCATTACGGCTACATTTGTATAGCAAATTCTGAAGGTAAAAATATATCAGTCAATTCAAGAAACAATACCCAACAACCTCAGTGTCGTCTGATGTTTCTAACACTGATTTCTTGCCAGAATGAAAAAAAAAAATAGATAAGAGCGGGCTGTAAGACAATCTTGAATTTTTTAAGTAAAAACTCACAAACCTGCATAAAATGACCCAATCTATAAATGTTAATGCCTGTGCATTACTGTGCATTTTGTTCTCCAAGTGGTCACGATCTGACTTCAACCACAATTCCCGGATATTTAGATTTTGTTTTTAAAAGAGGAATGGAACAATTATGCACAGTTCCACAGACAGAAAATAATGGCATAACAAAGACCATCTTATTTCATGCTATAACACATTCACTTCTTCTGATGATCAAAATCTAACATATATACCCATCAAAGTAACGAACTAAGATAGCTATTCCAGAAAAGAAAAATGAAAATTCTACATGAAATTGTGCATGATGCATGAACCAGTAAGTAGTAAATGCCATGCTGTGTGAAAATCAGGACAATATAAATATTTCTGTAAAACCTACAGCATAAGACACAACTGCTTCAAGTAGTATATGATGAAGGATACACACCCATAACGGTAAGAAAGCCCCAGGCCACGTATCTGACGCCACATGGGACCCTCAATTTGCGTCAGATACTGCACCAGAACCATCAGGGCTGGGAGATCACCATGGTGATATGAGTTAAAGCATGGTGCAACTTGTGAGAAGTAAGATGATTCAACATCACCCACGCCGACTATCACCTTTGTGTGCGAAATGACTTCTGGAAAGATCAGGCTCTTTTTTACATTAAAAGTTGTTCTGTTTAAAAAGAAGAAAGAAGAAATAGCCTAGCATTTGCATTTATTTAAAAATGAGACCACAAAATATACTGCTTTATAAAATAATATAGAGTATATATTTACAATTATTAATTATTACCACATGGGAGGAGAACAAAGGATAATTTAATTCTACCCAGAGTTATACCATTAGAGAAGAAGATAAGTGATAAGCCCACCACCACCATTAATTAATAAATAATAATCATAGTGGGTGAAGGGTGCCCAGAGAGGTGTCAGACAAATAACTGATGGCAATTGTAGAGATTGTAGTTTCAACATGAAGTAATTTTAGCTTTAAAAAGGGCAGAAGAGAAGAAAGAATAAAAAATCTCTACAAACCACTTTGTATGTATATTTCTGACAATCTAGATGCTGGAATTCTTCAGTAAACCCCCCCCCCCCTCCTATAGTATAAGATAGTATTTGTAGACAGGTGGGAGTAGAGGGAAAATTACAAAAAATAATAAAGACTCTGTCAAATGCAGAAGCACATGTACACAATCCGACCGTAAAAATAAGACAATATAAGCACAGAAAAGAAAGCTTACAGTTCACTGCTTTCATGATGAGTGAGGCCGTTTAGAAAGCATTTCCAAGGATCCACTGGACAAGAATGAGCAGCAAGTTTTTGGACATCACACGACAGGTGTATGCAGATGTTCTCAAGCTTCAAAAGTTTTTCTTGCAAGGTTTTCATGTCAGCAATCACCTGTCACAGGAATGTGAAATCAACAATTTTCTGGCAAAGTTATGACATTATTAGATGAATGCCAAATCAGCAATGATCCTGAATATCTTGTTTCCTGATAAAACTAAAATTGATAACTATTTCAGATATTCTTATATTTCATATTGTATATCACACAAATATTTTATTCTTTGAAAGAAAAACAGGAGATACTGTACCATATATAAGTTTGCTGCTAAAGTTGAAAATATAATAAATTAAAAATAATATCAGGCATACAACCTTGCCATATTGCTAAAAGAGATTACTATTGGTAAGAACATACACAACTGAAACAACTCACAAACTAACCAAACGTCTGAGTTTAAGATAAAACAGACAGAACAAACTATCAGTTAACATATTTTCTTCTCATTCAATCAATTGCAAGTGCTGCTTAAGACAGAAAACTGCTGCAAACTATCAGTTAATATGAAATTATTTTCAGTTCCTCAGACATATTTCAAAGAAAATTTCTCTGAATAGATAAATTGCTAATGGGCTTACAAACTTTCTCTCTCAAAATTGTAAGTACACTGACGTCATGATCAATGTTCTCTCTAATATTTTTCCTGTATACACAGAACTGGCTTTCAGTTGTTTGAGCTTGCTGCCAAAACTTGTGCACGGAATTTTTAAACTGCTGCGCAACATTTTCTAATGGATGTGTGGCTATGCACCTTAGAGGGAAAATTGGTTATGATTACTCATGTGAGAAAAAGATCGGGTTACATAGCCTTTGTGTGTCCCATTACTTTCTTGATTTTCAGAAACAGCAGCATACATGTATGGCATCAAAAACATATCATAAATAACAACTCTGTGCGTGATATGGCCTTAAGAACATTTAGGGTCAGTCACAGTGTTGCCTCATTCAAGTTGTAAAATTTGTATAAAAGAAACAAATCCTGCTTTTACTAAAGTTGAAAATGCAGTTGTTAATGCAGAGAGTGAACTCAAGTAATAAATATAGGAAGAGCTTAAGATTTCAAATTCACTCTATCGAAGATTAAAGACCGTATTTACACTTGTTTTTGAGCAGCAATCATAATAAACCCCACATATGATATTAATTTTTAAACAATAAATTATAATACACCATAAACATTGATATTTAATTCTGAGTTGTACATAATAAGCATGAAATGTACCTCTGACTAATAATTTATAATAAATCATAAACGTGATATTTACTTTTCTCGGAGGAGTCATAATAAACAGAGAACTCTGGAAAGAATAAATTCAAAAGGCACAATTACTGGTCCTATGGTAGCATGAGGAGAGATAAGTAATACTTCTGATAAAAAAGTCATTTAAATCAGTTACAAACTTTTAAAAATTATAGAGATTTGTGACAGCAATTTTTGGGGTTGTATTTTATGGCATCACTGTATAACTGGCATTTGAAGAGTTTACGATTTGCTAATTGACAATAAAAAACTTAAAATAATCTTAAAATTAGGTAGACATCTTCTTTAAAAGACAATCCCGGTAAGTTAATTAACAACACAAAATGTTTTTTCAGTTTACATTCACAGTTACCCTCAAGTTAAGAACAAGAAGTCCAATACACCTACCTTCTCTGGTTTGGACTCCAGTGTGGAGACAAGTTGGGTCAAAAAAGCCAACTGATGTGGAAAGCAGGCAATGTTTGCAATATTGTCTGGGACAAGAAATATTATTTTCATTCTTTAAAGAAATAAATTATTCTATTATTACAGGCATATGTTTATTTTTATTACAAAAATTTCAAACAGGTGCCAATAAATATGCATGAGGCTAAAGATAACTTTGCCTGATGTATACAAAATAGACAAACCATACAAATACCAAGTATAAATAATCTAAAGCTATTCAGTAAATAATAATTATTGTATTAAAGCTGTATTTTGAAATTCAATTGGTGGGGGTATACAGGTAGTCAATTCATTCAAGCAATATATAATCTTCCATATAATATTAGAAACACTACAGGCAATAAAAATTAAGTATTTTCATATTTAAGATGATTTTTTTTCTTAATTAAGCACTCATTGAATTTGAAAATATAAATCTGATCGAGAGGATTCTGACTGGAATGGACACAAAAGATGTCATGTCTTTTTTTTATACTGAAAAGTTAAACAAATGAAAACCAACCTTTTGAGAAAACAAGATTCTGCATGAGTGTTTTAACAATGTTGGAGCCTTTGCGCCTGAATGAACAGATATCTCCAATCATATGGTTGGCAATTATTTTGAGTCGTTCTGATGTGAACTGCGTGCCACACAAAATATCTCTCAGCCACTGGACCCCTTGCTTGTACTTCATCTCCTCCATCTTTATCTGCACCACAACAAACTGTGAGAAGGACCCGCACAGGAAGCAACCCATGGGTAGGCCCAAACCTGCCGCAGTAAGCAATGTATCCATCTCTAATCTGGATATCACTTGCTCATGGGGAATCAACTCTATGGAAACCAGGAAACAAAGAATACTCGTGTAATCAACTCTTTGATAAGCATGTTTAAAAGAGAAATATTCTACGTGTTACATTTAGCTTATAGTAACTATTTGGCTTTTGGTCAACAAGTTCAACAGGAAAACAGCAATCATCAATACTGATGTAGCAAATAATAGAAGTAATAATGCAAAAGAGTGAGAAAAGATAGAAAAATATCACAATATTAAATTAGAAATCCAAAAATTATGAGAGGTGAAAGCAGAAGTAGTATTAGTAATAAGTGGAATACTGAGGAACTTAACGCATGAGCTTGAAAATTCTACCAGGATTGTGAGAGCATGGTCCAGAGTCAACTAAGTGATGATAACAATAGTCTTGACAAGAGTCAATAATAATAATATTTTAGAAATAACTCATGAAAAGACTTTAAGCACTCATAATAATGGTCACTAAGCTCAGCATTCATGAACTAAAAGGCAGGGATAAAGTGACAAAAATGCTAATGACTAAGACATTTGACTCAAGATTCTCTATGAGGTTAGTGTCTTTACCTTCCTGCTATTGAAACCTTACTGATGACTAACGAATATAACAATCAATCTCATAGCAAAAACATCTAAATCATCAGGAAATATAAATATTAAAAGTAAATATAAATATTTTAAAATTAACAATGATGTGGACCATATGAAGTTTAGTTTGCCTATATTCTTTGATATTTTTCCCCTCATTCCAAATGAAAAAGAAAAGTAAAAAATTATTATACAGACAAATGGTGGATCCATGAAATACACCAGAGAACCAACCAGACAAGATTTTTAAAAAAATGGCTTAAATGTTTCAATGATGCTACACATTCAGTGGTTCCAGCAAGATAAAAAATGACTAAGATTTAACAAATGTGATAATACATACAGATCTGTACTTGAAATGTTAAGAATAAAACAGAATTAATGAAAAATTTCCTAGTTGGATTAAAATAAATTATACTGATTTTTGCAACAAAAAACCCTTACCCCCCCCACCTCCAACAACAAAAAAAATTCCTCCCACAGTTGTTTTGCGAAAGAGTTTAAATAAAAATCAGATAAACATAAACAAAAACATTATAATCAGGACATTCTATAACTCTAAATTAAAAGAAACTGACTAAGATAAAATGGTTTTGAACATGCTTAATAGGAGTGTGGTATAACATAACAAGTCAGTTTCACATAACTATAATGCTCTTGACTGTTTGGACTAACAAGGCAAGGGATGATAACTGGGAAGGGAAGGGGAAGTAAATTTCTGATACTTCTAGCAGCTGTACTTGAAAAAAACACAACCTTAAAACAAAACACAATTACCCCCTTTTCTAAGAATGGGACTTTTCATCAGGTAGCTGGTAAACAGAGGGAGGTAGTTCTTGAGTTCAAGGGGCAGATTACTGCTGTCTAGGAGTGCCAGTACCTATGAGAAAAAGAAAAAAAAGACATAACCAATGAACTTAAATGGAAAGGATGAAAGAGAAAGTGGTCAGTAAGGAAACCATATCTTAACAATTAACCCTAACCATTTCATTAAACTTATCCATTCCTATCTACCTTTGTTGATGAAAAAGAAAAACAAAAAAGCACACAACAAAACAAAGCAAAACCATGTATACTAAATAAAAGATATAACTTTACTAGGTCAGAGTCTGAAGGTTAGGGGTAACAATTTGTACATGGGAGAGTAAATTACACACATTTACAAGTCACAGTCTGTAAATGGGAGAATACATTACACACAATATGAGTCAAGTCTGTAAATGGGAAAGTACATTACACCGAGTCACACAGTCTATAAATGAGGGAGTATAAATATGAGCATCCATTACAATGTGGATATACTTTGTTCACACCAATGAAGTAAATGTGTGACAGACATTACAGAAGTTTTTAACATTCCACAACCAACCATAAAAATTGTAAAAAAAAAAAAAAAAGTTAAAAGGGTTAAGAGAATTAAAGGGTCCAAAGAGATAAATGGGTGAAAAGTTTTAAAGGGGACAAAGAAAAAAGGGTTAAAAATATGGAGGATAAGGGTAAAAAGGGTTAAACATTTCAAAAGGGTTAAAGGGTAAATGAGAAAAAGAGACAGCAACACACACTGAAATGTCTCACATTATTCTTTAAAATAAAGAATTACATTACAGTAAAATTTCTTAATATATGCAAACAATATTCTGATCTGAAATGGATTCATGCTTCTGCATTTCACCTGGACAAAGTTGGTGTTCATGTCATCCAACTGAAAAGCAAACTTGATGTCAGTCAAAGGAAAACTATCATTTGGACAGCCAAGCCGACCAGGCAGATTGGATGACTGCGACAGTGTGTGGTAGTGTACTGAATCTATGCCTGGTACAGTTAACGAGGTAAGCAGAGACTCTGGTGGCTGTACCTGTCATTATAAAAACATGAACAAACATGACAACTAAATGATAAAAAGACAAAACGGGAAGCATTATTTAAGAGCAATTGGTAATTGAGTCCCAATTAAACATTCTGATTTGTAAAGGGGCAGATTAAAGAGTTACTCTACTAAACACATCTAGTGCTTTGGAACCAACCATGTTACTGGTTATGGCATCTTTAAGTTTGATGCGACACTGTTCCAGACCTTCACTTCCAAGTTGTTCACGATGCATCTTTATTCTTTCTTTCTCACTTCTTCCCATTTCCTCGGCAAGATTTGTGCTTGGTTCACCAACAATCTACAAAAGAAAACTGCATATAGTGAAAAATTATTTCATTTATTAAAATGTACAGTCTCTTTCTGCATTTTATATGAATAATGCTGCTGACCAAATAACAAAATCAGAACAATTATAACTGACAATAAGACAGTTTATTAAAAAAAAGAAAAGAAAAGAAACAAAGTGGCTCCATATTCCTAAAATAGACATTTTAAAATGCAAGTTCTCTTGTTACCTATTAGTATTACACCATTATAATTTTCATAATTTATACATTAAAAATTTATTGCTTTTATCAGTGTCCTAACCATTCACTCCTTGGTTGCAAATGTTGTCCCAAAATGCCTTCCTTGTTGAACAGAATATTAAGTAGTGTTCCAATCCTAAATTTTTAATAATTAGTAATGCATTAAATTACTCTAATATCAAATAAATCATGAAATTGTGTATGTCTGTTATAATTAAACACATTTAAAAAATTAATTGTAGGTGACAAACATTTTGCAAGAGCTAATAAAAATAAAATGGTATATAACTAAAAATATCTTCTACACGATAGGTCATAAAAATACATCACTGTTATTTAAGAGCATAATATCTGGCTGTAAATATCTCTTAAATGAGGAGATATGGGCAGAAATGTTTACATTTAATTGGCTTATATGATTAGAACTCCAATGGTAAATTTTTAATGCTGTAAATGAGATCTGCGTAAAAGAAATATATTACTTTTCATTACTGCTAAAAGGGACATAATAGCTCACTAGACTCTTGGTTAAAAAAAAAAAAGAATCTATTCTTTGTAAGAAAGAGAAACAGATCTGTAACTAACTTAAGTGAACCATCACTAAGGTGGAAATATTTGCACGATTCCCAGACAAAGTTGAACTTCACTAATTTTGCACTATAAAGCAAATATTACTCAGGAAAAGTGGGTTTAAAAGACAAAACTTTTAATTCTCTTCATTTTCAGAGGATCAAAATAATTAGAATGTTAATCAATCAAAATCAATGTCAAGCCTCAGGTTGGGAAAAATAAAATATATTTCGGTACTCCCCAGTTTATTATGGCCAGAAAAATATTTTTGTTTATGGTTATGTGTAGACTATTTGTCATGAGAACTATTATGACAACTAGAGGAAGCCGACAAGAGAAGTAATTAAAACACAAGAGAGATAACCCTTTAATATTTAACTAGTGACCTAATATGTTTTATTATGCCTGATACACTGTGAAAGTGACATTTTCTACCAAAACAATCAGCACCCAGGTAAAAAAAAACAAACAGCACAACTTCTGTCACAAACTGCTGGAAAAGACCCACATATTTAGAACCAATCATCCTAGATCTGGGCAGAAGACTAGGGTATGAGGATGCATAGCCACAGATATGGTATAACTGGCAGCTTATTTGGCTCTCCAAACCATACTCAAGTAACATGCTTATTCACTTCCCCATCCCAACCAACATACTTAAAAATGGAACTATCAGAATTCAGTGTGGATTGATTGTCTGAGCTTTACAAAAATCTTGGAAGTATCCACTTCAAGCATGGTCTGATCCAGGAATGATGGTATCAACATCAGCCACTGCACATTCTGTCTAGTCAAAGTGGCAAACAGGGCAATATGCAATCTGATCCTGAAAGCATTCATTTAGAACACTCAGAGCAAATATACAATGTTTGCAATACATCAAAGTCCTCATAAAAATAAATAAATAAATGAAACAGATGTGTATTTTATAAAATGTGTGTCCACTGACCACAACACAGGGTTTGTCCTCTGTTAGTGACTGCAACAGATCCACCCAAAACTTTTCAGACTCAGCTTTCATGCGGCGCAGCAAGTCAATGCTGTTCAGTCGCATTTCAAACTGTTAAAGAAAGACTAAGCAACTATTACATATTGTTTTTCACAACATCTGCTGAGTTCAATAACACCTCTAATACATAAGAAAATAAAGAAAAAAGAATGAGGTAAGGCTTTGGGATTCTCTCCTAGTTTGTGCAGTGAAATATTTTTAACAAATGAGGGTCGACTTGTAAGGGTAGACAATTCTTGGCAGTATTCAGGAAATACTTACCGGTATTTTATACTTTTGTTTTTTTCTTTGTCACATTCCATTCTGATTCAATTGCACACGTGTGTGTGATTATTTCCTTCACTGGCATGAATGTAGTAGCATAAGCATTCATAACAATATATAATTCAAAATAAGGATAGTAAACAGTCATATTCGAGTGGATTTAATACTGCTGAACTTGTTTAAAATCTTTTTCTGAGTTATTTCTTTTCTATTGTGCTGTTGTGTAGGTAATAAAATGGTAAAAAAATTAATTTATAAAATTCTCAGGGAATGAAAAGTTGTACAAGTCTATCACTGAAGGGAATAAATCAATCAACGAAACCAATGAATAGAATAGAATAAAATAAAATAAAAATACCCACATACAGACCTCCAATACAATCAAAATGAAATTAAAACCAAGATTCTTAAAATAAAAGGCATGGTGAAAACATATAAAACAATTTATATTCTAAGAGGCTAAATTAAATTCAGGAAACAAAGGTATACTCACATCTTCTTTGCTGTTTCCATAGAGACACTGGTCAATAATTGTGTGTGCAAGTGTATCATGTGCATTGATTTCCATCTGGTAAAAGGAAGATGATGCAAAAACAAATTATAAAAATTGAAAATATAAAGCAAATATCGAGTGGACTAGGAATGGAACTTGATACTGATGCGTGTCCAAGAAAAATGAGACATATCAATAAAATGCGGTGTGTCAATAAAATGAAATGCATCAATAAAATCTCAATAAGCGACCCCATAAGTGCTGAGACATGGCAATAAGATGCAAGGTCAAAAAAAAAGAATTAGCACAAACTGTCTTGGTGGTGTAAATGTCTAGAGGCTAAAGTGCATCCTCCTGTCTCACACCCCAACCTTGTCAAAGTTCACAAGAGCAAGTCTGCTAAGATGAGGACAGTGGCTCTGCTTCTGTTTCCTTTTTTTTGGGTCATTGATAGGATTTGGCATGCATTGTTTGAAGATGGTGATGCCCAGTATAGTCAGGCCATGGGAACAAATGATTTGCAGGCAGCTCCTCAGGGGTGACTTACAACCAATACTGCTGGCGGATGGGAACAGATCAATCCTATTATGACATTCAGATGGTAACATATCCATAAAAAAACCAAAAGAGGTGCTGCATGCAATTTGTCTTCTCTGGACCCTTCAAAGACATGCTTGCCAAGGGACAGAATGCTGAGTTTCTAGTGTTCATTTCTTGTGTTTTCAGACTGGAATGTGGTAGGTACTATGCCTGCACCCCTTTTCAAAATATGTCCTTGCACTCCTCTTCAAAAAATATTTTTCAAGTGTATTTTGAAGTGAAAAAGTCATTATTACATTATTATCTATGCAGGTATGAAAAGGTTACCCAGCAATAGTAAAGTACATCATATTTCACAGACAGATAATTTCAATACAGGTAGCTGCAAGTTACCTATTTATTCTCCAGAGGTACTGTAATTATCTCTTCTTACAAAAATGTTCATTTTAGTCTCTTGCTCTTTTGGCAAACCTAGCTCTGAACATTTCTATGGCTCTGCATTTCTCCTCTAAATGCAAAACACACCCAAATGGCTGGTTTATGGTGACAAGTTTAAAAAAGTAAATAGATTGGAGGACAAAAAGAGAAATACTCTTTGCATACTAGGTCTGTAAGGCTAACCTTTCTAGAATATATTCAAAATATTTAGGGGAATCTTTTCTAAAATATATCCAAACCATGTGGAAAAAACTTTTCAAGAATATATCCACATCTTTAGAAAACGTTTCTAAAATATATATCCAAACTATTGGGAGAAAACCTTTCTAGAATATATCCAAATCATTTATCATTTGAAAAGTGTTCATGCTAAGAGAACTGGTCATACTTCTGTCATGTAATTCTTTATGAACATCTGTATGAACATGTTTATGAACATCTATCTGTTTGTCTTTCATTAATGGTGAACAATAAACATACATTACTGAGAGCTTCTAATTCATGCTTATGGATGATGTTTGCCATTTGCTCCATGGATATTTTTTCATCTTTAGCTGAAAGTTTCTTTAAGAGGCTCCTGAGTCTGAAACAAGAACCAGTTCAAATAAAGACAGAAATTTTAAAATAATAATAATAATAATAATAAAGTGGATGCAGGAAGGATATCACACATAAAAATAAATTATATTTGCTTATAATCAAATTGATTACCTATAAACTGAAAACTTCTTCGTGTTATAGGTTTTTCGGTTGTCCTAAAAGAAAGATGATAAATTTGGACAATCCTAAATGCAATCAAAAATAATTAATTCTGAATTTCCCAGGATAAAATAGAAAGAATCAAGAACAACTATATTTGATTGATTTGATAAACTCTGTAGTGCTTATGACTTATTTTTTTTTAAAAATCCCACAAAACTAGGAAATTAAATAAATAATTAAGTACTTTTGTTAAGGATGAAATAAAAATGTGATTTTATCATTCTTATGGCATGCATTAAAGAACTACATAATTCATGAGTAAGAAAAAATCTTAACATACATACACACATGCACACACCTCTTTTACAGTTTTATTTTATAAGACTCACAGTGAGGCTATGCTATGAAGGTATTCCCTGTGAACACTGTCGAACGTGAACCCAAAGCATGTCTCAGAGTGTCGTATGAGGAAATGTTGCACCTGAGGATATTTTATCATTTGCGTATATAAAATTAAGGCAGACCTCTCTGTTTTGCTCTCTCTCTCTCTCTCTTTATTTAATTTATATAATGGTGTACAAGTATGACTGACTGTCCAGAGAAATTGTATATTAATAGCTGTAGAGGTAGGAATTGTAATTAACTTGTTTTGACTTGAAAGGTAAAAATATTGTCTATGTCAGTTAAATTTTGTGACAAAATGCATTTGTTGGCAAAAATATAACTGAATATGTCACCAAAATTATAATGCTACTGCTGTCCAATCAAAAGAAAACAAAGACCATTACTATACATTACTATTCATTTTATTGGACGGGAAATGAAAGAGTCATATTTCCTTTGTACTTTACTGTACTTGTAAGTCTGCATGAAAAAGCAACCATGTTCATTTTTTAATTATTGCTTGTTCAAATTATTTTAAAACACTAAGGGTGGGATTTTGATCACTTTCCTAAAAGCCTAAATTTTCAGAAAAGCAACTCTTCAGCAAAGGTGAAACTATTTTCCACGAGCCTAAAGAGCAGTCATTTTATGATGAATTTGATGCACTGTAATAAAATGAAATGTATAATTAAAAGTGTGTTTCCTAGAAATGAGTTAAGTTAACAAACAAACAAATGCATAATACTCTCACTTCTTGAAAGATAAAGCAATTTTTATTATCGACAACAACAGCAACAAAAAATAAGGCTATTGTATTTCTAACAGAAGAATATTTTAAAGTGGAAATTTTCAAACAAATGATAACTGATCAGGGTCAACTTATAGTCAAAGAAACAACTCATAAAAAAAATAACATAATGAAACAATATACTATAATGAATATAATGAGGACTTGAAACTACTTACATACATTGTCACTCCTCAACTCTCCACCTCCTAAAAAGTTTAAATGTAGCAGAACTGCTTAAAGTTTTACAGAAAAAAACACAACACTGCAACTTTTTAACTGGTTAAATGTGTTCATTTACATCATAAAAGGAGACATGATTGAAATATTTGTTAATGAAACTTTTATGCTCCATACAGTAGAGTCTCTTGGTCTTAACATGTCTAAACTCTGTTTTCTTGTTTTTATTTTCTTAAATGCCTATTAGTTTAATAGACTTAAGGAAAGACTTATTCTTTGCCATAAGAGGAATGGATCTGTTACAAATTTAAGTGATCCTACAGAAAGGGAAGTAATACTTGAAGAATCCCTGTACACATCATATACTTCACTGATCCTGCATAACAATGCTAAGACACTAGCAAAAAACAAAAGGGTGGGGTTGTTAAAAAACAAGACTTTAAATTCTTTCCATCCAGAAATACAAAAACAAGTAATTAGAATTACATAAATTAAAACCATTCCAAAATCCCATACCAGGAAAAAATAATACAAATATGGACTTTATATACATATTACACATAATATATGATATATAAATAATGTTAATCAATAAATATTCTCCTTCTATGTTAACCATTAAATCTAACAAATATCTATCTGAAGATATGTTTGATTGTGGGAACTGTATGTATGTCTCCTATCTTCAGTCAGCCATGTGAAGAAGTCTAGTGTTGCTAGAGAAATATTATGGAAATCAACTCCTCAGATATTGCACTAGTGACAAGCACATTTCATCACTTTGCCTGATGCACTGTCAAATTAGTCCCATTAAAATAAATATCTTCAATCAGCTTTAAGTAGAAGTCAGCTAAAGTTGCTAGGGAAATGTTAAGGTAATCATCTCTAAAACTGCACCAGTGAAAAACACATTTCACTTAGCCTGAAGTACTGTTTAATTTATCCAATAAAATCAACATCTATAATCAAGAGTCCAGGACTAACAGGAGACCTGGTTATGGTGCTCTGTCCATACATTATCTATCAGTTCTTAAACTAAAAAAATATTACATCTAATCAGCTTCAAAGATAGTGAAATGCAAAAAATCACACATTATACTGTAAGTATATAGTATAAGTGAAAGTTGTCTTACTGTGCTGCAATATGCAGTTTCAGTTTCAATGAATTCAATTTGGATGGGTGAGATGGAGGATTCTGCCAGGAAGTCAAGCAGTACTTCTAGCGCCAAACAAAGGTACTGTTCCTATGGGGACAAGTCTCAATTAGAGGTATGCACAAAATCTGGACAAAATAAACTTTTTAAATAATAGTTAGTAGCAGTTCAATGTGGAAAATGTTAAAATGTGTGTCTAATGCTAACGATTAAAACTATAAAAGAAAACAAAATACATGTATTTATGTTTATATAGTAAATACTTATGTAACAATAAAGGTGCTAACAAGCATCTAAGAAAAATATTAAACACAAATCATTAGATTTAAATAACAAATATATACCAATTTAATCAATTTTAGTCAAAGTTTAAACAATTATCTAATAAAAGTAATATAAAGAATTATTTTGTTAATCAAAAATCATGTTTTTATTCTTGTTTTAACTTATCCAATTTATTTTGAATTAATTTGTTATTTTTTTAAAAACTCATATTTTACTATTCTAAATAAAGCTTTCATGTCTTTTTTGAAGTTCTTTGTTAAGGTGAATGATTTATGAAATTTTAAAAAAAAGTCTCTATTGTAAAAATAAGAAACTATTACTCTGTAAGTAATTAAAAAATAAAATATAAGTAAAGTGACTTTTATTAGGGGTCCCCTCCAAGCCACAGTAACTATCCCAAATTCTTCCTCTTGAGCTGGATACTGGATCATTTGCTCAACACTTTTCATTAACGGTGTTACTTCTGACTGCCAAGGGCGAAGAAATGAAGGTTGCACACCCTTCAAGAATGAAGCAGTCCAAATCAGAAAATGCAAAGAAAATATTATATAAAATTGTAATTTATCAATACCTGCATATAATTTTTATTCTAAAAAGTATTTTAAAAATATCCATAAGGCATTTAATTATTTATTTTTTCTGTACTTTTTTTGTGAATCTTTTTATGTCAGTATTGTACATCAGATAAGTCATTTACATTTTAACATTAAGAGTGTGTGTACGGGTGTTTCATCTTCAAAACTTAAAAAAAAAAAAATCTGTACAAGTGGCATATATTATAACTGCTCATCATTTTCTTAAAATCACATGATGATCTGAATGATCTCCCCTAGCAAAATCAAGAAAATGGAGTATGAATCTATAAAACTACATATAATTTTTGTCACCCATTGCTAATCGTTTATAATCTTTAAATTTTATAGAAGCTGTGCTAGAAGTGCAATTTTAATCAGAAAAAATGTACAAATGCTGTAAACATTAATCAGAAGTGTTAGGAAAGTTTATTCCATTAATATCTGTAAGGCACATTACCAAAGTAACATGCTGGGATGTCCAAACACGTAGTAAATGAGATAGCCTGTATTTTTGTCTTCAATGAAGAAACACTACAACTGATGGCCATTTTTAACAAACAATTTTATTACTGCTAAATTTTACCTCAAGATTGTGGAATCTTATTGTCTGTTATTTGCAATTTGCAATACATAAAAATGTAAGGGTGATAATAAGGCAGCAAAAGAGAACAATTAAAGGTGAATGTTTAACTCTTGGCATATGGAAATTAATTAGAGAATAACTTAGCAGAAACATTTAGCCATTTCCTTCTCAGATCAGTGATAAACGGCAGCATCTCTCTATACTAGTTGTTTTAGCATACAGTACTAATATATATCCTTCTGCTGCCCAATGTTTACTGAACTAAAAAACTGTATAAAGTATAAGGCATTTGAAAATGACAAATGCAGAAAAAGTTGGGCAAAATACCTTTCCCATAATTTTCTCTTCCACTGGTTGAAGAGCATGAAACACATCTTCAGGATTTATGTCACCTGTGATGATGAGAAATAAATTTTCTGGGTGGTAAAACTTGCGGTGATATTCCAACACCTATAACAATCAACAAAATAAAACTATCAAAGGATGACTTATCATTGTGTGTGCGCATGCATGTTTGTGTGTGTGTGTGTGTGTGTGTGTGTGTGTGTGTGTGTGTGTGTGTGTGTGTGTGTGTGTGTGTGTGTGTGTGTGTGTGTGTGTGTGTGTGTGTGTGTGTTTGTGTATGTGTGTGAACTCTTGTAATCTTACATTATTACAAAATTAATGCAGCAAAAACATTATTTCAAATAAATTAGGATGTTTCAGAAAGAAAAGCCAGCTAGAAAAAAATAAGCACTGAAAGATTTAGAGAAATATTTATTGACTTCAGCACTGCAAACATAAGTAATAAATTTCACGGTTTTTAAACTGCAGCAACTAATACAGCACTAGCAGGAAATACCCCCCCCCACCCAGCAATATCTGATTGTCAAATCATCAACAACAAAAAAAACCAACAAAGTTTTTATTGCTCTGAAGCAACTGTCATTGTTGCATAACATACATTAATGGAGACACAAACATTTACAAATAAGAGGTTAGCAAGGCTTATGTGTACTTTTATATGTGAAGAGCTATCACGTAGATTGGCCAAGATGCCACCTGTCTCAGACTTGTAACCACAGTGACCAGGGTACATGGCTCTCAGCATGGCCAGTCGAGTCAGGCTTTCGGCTCTGTTTTCTATTGCCTGCATCTCACAGTACACAACACCAGCATCCTGACCTTCACCATTTATGTGGTGCACTTCTGTAACGTAGCCAGACTCCTGAGGGAAAGTCAATGATGATATTTTATATATTTGTATATATGGTGGAGTAAATTTGCCTATCCCTATTTCTAAATTTAATAATTATATATTTGTTGCCAAAGTTAACTTGACCTAAGGCACTCCTTGTGATGATATTTTTGTCAAAGTTGGAGTAAACAACTCAGGTAGAGAATATACTAGAATGTGCTGATGCAATCCATACCAGTTCCAACTCGATGAGTAGTTTTTCTGACTAATAGTTTCACACTTGTTCATAACAACTTCAACTTCAACCAATGGGGGTGGATTGAAAGTTGAAGAAAGTTCTATATTCTAATCAGTTTGATTTTGACAAAACTCGAGTCCAATCATAAAGGCGATCGTTAGCTTATGGTGAGCTAACTGACTGATAAAGTAAGAATGGATATACAGTATGTAATTTTAAAATATAAAACAAAACACATTCTTGTTTTCCTGTTACCTTGAGTGTAGGGTGAAGAATATGGTCTACATATATGGGCAGAATCTGCAGAAAGCCTTCACAGCCAGCAGTGGGAATAGTGTAACAGGTGTGGTCTGTTTCAGTCCAGGCTCTGACACCAGAAGACATGCATCGGTTTGCTAAAAGATCCAGTGCGCCCTAATATGAAACATGCTGAACAAATAAATTCATTTGCAATCTCTTACAATGAATGCATGCAAGTATGCATGCCTATACACAACACACACATTAATACTTAAATATACACTAAAAAAAATATAAAGTTAAAACACACAAATAATCACAATGCAAATGGTGAAATATGCAAGTTGCTTATGAAATGAAATTTGATGTTTGATGTTTGAAATAAAATTAAACCTTATTATACTCCTTTCTTGTATTTACCTGTATGTCTAGTTTTTATTGGTACTATAGAAAAATCCCACAGACTAAGGTAAAATATAAGAGTCTTCTACACTGATGACCTCTAACTCGCTCTAAGATCAAAAGGTGATTTCAAACCCTGCTGATGCTTTAGAAATCTTAATTTTAACTTGATATGAAACACCACAGATAAAATATAATTTGATAAAATCAGAGCATGAATATGAATGAAAAGTTAAACAGACATGAGGAGAAATGTGTGTGTGTGTGTGTGTGTGTGAATGTTTGTTCAGTACTTGATCTATATTCTGAGAGAAATCTGAAATAGGAATTATGCTTGGGCAACAGAAATTTTTAAACACCTAAAAAATATTATTTCATGTTCAGGTTTCAATGTTAAGGGAAAATGGAGATCCTGTTAGGACAAGGATGGTATCAGTTACACCTACAATTATATGACTTATGAGTTACAAAAATTACATCTAACATTCATTGATGCGATGAGTTACAATTAAAATTACAAGAAATACAAAATTATGTCAGACATTACGGAGGGCACTGAACCTTTTATGGATGGTATGGTTACATCTGACATTACTTGGACTGTATGGGATGCATCATACCTTGTAAGGGTAATCCTCACTACCCAAAAATATCAAGTGTTCCAGTATGTGTGGCATTCCATCATCGTCATGTGCTTCTGTAGCTGCAAAAGTTAATATATGCACTGTAATATAATTAGCATGCTAGTGGAATCAAACTATTAGTATTATATAAATAATTATTGTAAAAGCTTTATTCTAAATTTAAAATATCAGTAATTAAAATGTCCAGTTCATGTTACAATATATATATATATATATATATATATATATATATATATACTGAGATGAATATTTAAGTAAGACAAGATTAAACATCTAACTACTGTTCAGTCCATCTATTTCTCAATCTGTCTCACAAAAGTCTAATTTGGATTTGAAGTAGACTATTTCAGAGTTAAGGTCATATATACATAAAAATCCAAAGCATATAGCACCAGTATCAAAGACTTCTTCTGAAATCACATGCTAAAGTAGCCTGAGATATTCTAATTTTGACTCTAGAAAAAAAAGCACCAAGGACCAACATCAGGGGCAAAATAAGCTATTCAGAGACCAATAATTAATGAAAACCTAACTAAATGTGCAATTAAAATGATGCATAGCATTCTTTGCAGTAGGAATTTTAAAGTACAACTTTTAAAAAGTTGTGGCTGCCACTTTCAGTCTGACATGAAGAAGAACACAGTATGTGCATTGCACTGAAGGTCACATTTTATTAATTACAACAGTCAAATGATCAAATGTATTTCAGTTGACTCTGTGCAACTAAAAAAAGCAAGCATGTATATGAAATTTTCCCCATCTAATTTAGCAATGGTGTTTTTTAATTAGGCGATGCTGGCCTTTATTAACAATAAGAAATGTCACCAAATCCTCAAACAAATTTTATCATTAAAAACAAGTGTGTTTTTTTAAAATGTCCATCAAATAATTTTATGACCCATTCTTATTAGACATTAAAAGCATCAATGCCAATTATCATACACTAAACCAATTAGTGAATGTCTTACTTTTGCCTTTGTTTACCTTAATAATTATTGTCATACTAGAAAATATTTACAACATATACAGAACTTTTTTTAAAAGGACCTCAGCTCAGGCATTTTGAATCCACTACATTGTCTAGCTTGTTAAAAGTTGTTTCATGACATCTTGTAACTTCAGTTCTGAGTGTAATTGAACATATTTATTAATTTAGGGGTCTTTCTTTATCAGACTACTGCTGACAGTTAAGTTTTAAAAACTGTTAACTATTATACTCGCAAGGGTTTGTGATCATGTCACTTTAATAAAGTCCAAATGGATAGGATTTGACACTTTTAAAGAAAAATGCTTTCACTGCATAAACAAAATATAACTGAGAATGTGTGTGTGTGTGTGTGTGAAGATAATGTGTGCTATCGCTACATGTACAAAAGTTGTTTGGGTTTTGTTTGGGTTTTATTTGGGTTCGTTTCTTTTTTCTTCTGCCTTTTGGGTTCTTTTTGGTTAAAAGTTACTCTCCGTACAAATCGATGGATTTCAATATCGATCACTGAATATAGCTCTAAAATATTAGTACATTTATTAAATCCGCGTGCTAGAAGTAAATTAAAGTGACAAATCAGTTATGAAGCTGTACAAGTCACTAAGCAGGTAGTTTAAGGTCTTATTGGGAAAAGTTTGCAGCATATCCTAGTAACTAAGTTTGTGTTGCTCTGCTAATGTACTTACCCAGACATAAATATCCATTTACAAGAGGCCCCTTAATTTGAGCGATAGAAACTGTCAAACCAGTATTTAATGATTTGTACAGACGAACCGGTATACTATTATTAAAAAGTAAATTATAAACAAGTTCAAAGTCGTTGCATGCCGCCATTTTGCAGGTAAATTTGATGCATTACATACACCTAACATCTAATCTACTCAAATCACCGAACTAGATAAAACTGTGCCGTGGCTGACGATGGTTATCTATAAATACAGCACAACCTGCAAACAGACATATCGATAACAGTGAAACTAAGTGTTACTATAAAGCCTGAGCAAAATTTTGAATCAGCAGTGAGCAGACAAAATGAAACTCAAGGGGATCCATCAAGTGGAAAACGGAGTTGAAACGTCCTACTGAGAATTATTATTATTAATATATATATTAAGATTTCCATCCACTTGTATTTAGTTATGCATTATTAATTGATAGGATATCATAATAATCGTGTGTGTCGTCACACTTATAATAACTAAAGATTTTTAAAAATTTGTTAAGTCCTAAGAAATTTATATTAATTGCATGTAATGTTTTAATTTTAATTTTATAAATAATACTGCCCAGTTTATTATACTAACGCCAGTCGAATTTTCTTTTAAAAAAGCAAAACAAACAGCAAACTATTTTCTTATTATTTTTTTAAAAATATTTTTAAGTATGTAAGCATTTGTTTCCCTAAATTATTTGATGTTACTTATTTGCGAAGATGATTTTGTTCTGAGATGGTCGTTTTGTTTGTCACTGTGTTTGGTTTTTAATATATTGAAACCCTATATTCTTCCCAGCCATTTCTATATTAATCCTAAACCGTTTTTCCCTAAAGAATAAATATGCAAAGAAATGTTTACGTACATTTATACGAGCAAGCAGCATATATATATATATATATAAAGCGTTGCGGTGGGACCAACACAGCTGCAATGCAAACAAATTATCATTTCAAAGATGAGATAACTTGAACATTTTCTTGTTTCTTTGATCTCTTGCTAATTTAAATTTTTTATCTTGAAGCCATGGTGCACACATACTGAATACAGTTTTGTCACAATTTTAATTAATTGACAAGATTTATTAACACAAACAGATTAATAGAATTTTCTACCTTGTTGAAAGTTTCAAAATTTGTTCTCAGTCGACGAATTCAAAGAAAATTTAAAAAAGTGTTTTCTAAAGTAGAATTCCATTTTCTCATAAACAGAAAATAGCAAAGTACTTGGAACAAACAATGAAGGAGCGCCTAGGTTAGAGGTTCTCGACCGGGGTTCCACAAGAGATCGTGAACGAACAAAACAAAGATCACAGATAGAATAATTTTTACGCAGAAATTCCCTGAGTGGTTTCCTGAGACCTGAAAATTATTTCAAGGTAAATTTTTTCAGGGTAAAAAGGTTGAGAAAGGCTGAGGTAGGTTTTTAAACGTTGTCTTTGCTTGAAAGAGATGTTTTGTTTAGAGTCATTCAGGCTCTGTTGACCTTTCATTTGTGCCTGGAAGTCTGTGTATATCTTTGGGAATATTCTGCAATTGATGTGCAAGTCTCCGTACATCAAAGTATTATTCTCAGGGAGACTTGACGATGGTGGAACGGTTAAATCGTGGTTCTTCCTTATGGATCATTGCATCAGGAACTAACAGCATGGCCTGCGTACGACTCTTTCGATGTTAACACCATCCTTACCATTTGTGCTTTCACTGGCCAACAAAATCCTGTCCAACATAAACTAACGAAATTCCATTGGGGTTGTCTCTGTCTTCTCCTTTCCCACTAATAAGTGAAAATAAATTCCCAAGTCTTGAATCATTTTGCTGGTATAAATAAATCTTGCATGATAAACAGAAAACACTTCTTCAGAAAGATTCAGCAGAGATTGAATAGGCAACTGCCACCTTTCGATAACCGGCAAACGTCATGCATACCTGCATGTTAATGTCGCAAGCCAATAACAAACAATCTTCCCCCAAAAACGATTATTTATTGATAGGATATAGATCTGGCCACTTTCCTTTTTCATCCTCATGTTACTGCTCGAATGACTGCTAAAAGTTTTAAGATATTGAAAATTTTCAAGAAATGGTCCTATGTATTGGGTTTCTGGTAGCAAAGCTCTCAATGGGCACATATCAGTTCTGCCTGCAGCTACTGAATGGTTTAGAACTTGTCCAGCTAGACAGACCTAAAAGATAAGTTGACAAAGATTGACTAAAGAATTTATAAAGAATTGTGTAATTTTAAATTAAAATCATCCGCATGGAAATATTGATGTCAAGTAACTTTTTCATTTGTATTTGTTATTTGTATATTTGATTGTTGATTTAATAATTGTTTTTGTTAAGTTTATTAACCTTCTTACACATATTGATAACCTTATATTGGAGAAGAAAGTGGGTGGATGGGGGCTTGCTAAATATAGATTAAAGAGGATTTGTCTTCTCCTTCAGTAAGAAGTTTCCACCTATAGAAATATTGTGTGATGGTAAAGGTTTGTCTTTAATGTTGTATATCCACCAAGTGAAAGAGATGAGTTTTAATTATTAATAACATAAATCAAGAGTAACGTTCCCGTCTCCAACCACCCTTGCCAACATCTAGATTTGTATACAGTACTAAGTTCTTTGCAAGCCATATTTACTTCCCCTTCCTCCAGTCAAACAACTCCCAATCTAGTTCAATCAGATTTACAAATCAATTTCCACAAAAGATTATGCCCAAAATATAAATTATCTAAACTTACACACGTATATGTATGGTTCAATCATCAAAACAGTTATAATTGCAGTGACGCTAAAAAATTAATAAAAGCTCATCTGTAAGTCACCCAAAGCTTGAATTAAATCTTTTAAAACTCAATGTGTTAGATTACCAGACAAACAAAGTGAAATATGTAATTTCACTATTGACAATAATATAGACTTAATGTTTCTTAATGAAGCCTAGCTCTCTACAACAGATGGCGGTCAGCGATTGGGCTGGAAACTATTGCCTGCAAGCTCGCACTTTCTTCATCCATGTTTTAGAGGAACTGAAGCTTCCATTGCTACTGAATGTCATATTATCTCCTCTCACTTTCACATCTACCTACAATTTCGATCACACTTGCAAAAGTAGTTAAATCTAACACTTCACAAGAGTCATGCTTCTGGTAAAGTGTTTAAATCTATTCTAACGCTTCACAACGGGTCGTGCTTCTGTCAGAGCGAATTATAACAAATTTTGACTTAAAGTGACTAAGAAGTGAAGTAGCATAATGAATGCCATTTATGACTTAACATTAAAAAAATGTAATTTTATCTTTTTGGAGCGCTAGTAGATGGATCTATCACCGAATGACATAAAGACGGAATTCAGATTAAATTATTTTTCTATTGACAGGTGTGTACGTGTATGCGCATCCAAATAGGGCGGACGGCCTAAGGGAAATAACTCGTTAATTCCTATCGCTTTTAGAGTGATTGTTTCCCCTGGAGAAGGGAAAATCTTGCAAGTGACAGCTTTCATCATTTCTCTGTGAAGTGTGTAATGACAGGGTTGAACGGGAGCTTTATGGAGGCAGCGAGTGCAAACTCACATACTTCGGCGTGTCACGTTACACAGGTTTCAGCGTGAGCTTGAAGGAACTGGTGGGTGGTTTAGTAAGTGCAGATGTAAAATCTCTTATTTATGTCAGTCGGTGATGTCATACTGGTACTGCCAATCTGTGTTAATTAATTACGCCGAGTTGACGTAATTAAGCTGCTTCTGGAATGACCACAGCGCTTTGTTAATTATTACAGTCCCTCCCCAAAACAAACAAACAACCTCAAAATAAACGACAACAACACATCCAACAAAACAAAGGGTTGTGCACATGTTATTATTATTTAGATCAGTTGCGATCATTTGTTCGGGATTTTTGTTGTCTCCCTTGAATAACATTTAGCAGGACTGGTGTGTACAATGAAATACAGATGTTCTTGTGTGTGGAATATAGCTGAAAATCTTAAAAATGAATTTATTCAATCTTACAGTTACATTCAAATCATGTGGAAGCAACAGAAATCATTCAATGAAAAAACACGTTGACTCAGTGCATAGTAGAGTTCAACTGTCACTGGGAAAACAAAAAACAAACAAATTAACATTTTGCAAATAGCATTTATTATAATTCAGCGCACGCACACTCTCTCTCCCTTCCTCAATTAGTTCATCTTTGACAAACTGATTTTCAGTTAATTACAGAAATGGAAAAGAGCACATTATTACACCATGTGCACTTGTTGAATGCACCTTTATATGCAACTAGTGTTTTGATCAAAGCAGCTTAAAAAACGACACACACAAAAAAACACAATACTGCACTCTGATTACCTTTACTGAATTAATGTCACAGAGTTCACATACATAGTGTGATTTAAAAGCATATATCAGCCTTTGCAACAGGTCACTAACATTTTACAACCTTGAATCACAGTGGAACACAGCTTTACACATCCTTCAAGAAATTCGAGTATATTTATGCTGTACATATGGCTTTTCATCCTTTGTCTTGTTTAACAAAATCATATGAAGCCTACATCGGGCAAGCAAAAAAATATTTATGAAACACTGTTATTAATTCAGACAGGAACAGAGCAAAAATACACCTTATTCGTGAAATGAATACGGATAAAGTAATCAGTTTATCAGCATCCATAATTATCAGCAGCTATTCCTGTAACGAAGTCTCAAGAGGAAATGAACTTTGACCCTCAAGTCTTTTCTCAAAAGCCATAGTGCTCTATTTGTCTCAGCTATGTGAAAGCCAGCAAGGTAGAGATTCTCATTATAAGGGGAAGCCATAAATTTGAACTTGCATTAAAGTGAAGATGCTTCCCTTCTCTGTATAAATCTGTTCATCTTAAAATTTTATTTTACATAGACCACAAACAGAAAGTAGTACCTGAAAGATCACAACAATAACAAAAATAAATAATAATATTATTATTAAACAAAGAAGGGAAATAACTGATAATGTGCGAGACGAGGTGTATATCAGCCTAGTCGATGGTGAAGCCATATTTAAATTAATTTGTAAAAATATACAGGTTACAAACATTCTTTTGACACTTAGAAACCGTAAAACAAAACAGGGAACTTAACGGACAACAAAACATCTGCGGGCACAACACTTTAAAAGAGGCAAACATTTATTGTCGTCAACCGACACTAGCTACATTCCACCGTACCAGAAATTACAAGTGCAATAGAAAAGCAACACCCTCTTGCCCCCCCCCCCAAAAAAAAAAAAAAAAAAAAAAAGAAAGAAAAAAAAAAGAAAAAAAGAAGCTACTGTCGTGCAGAATTGCAAACAGTTTCTGTTAATATGTATGTGCACTGTTAAATACTGGATGTAAGGTGAGCATTTCGGGAAAATCTTATTACCTTTAAATATTTGTTAGATATATATACATATTTTCCTTCACAAAAATACTCAGTCCTCTAAAATTCTATGCGTGATCGTGCTGGCAAGCGTAGACTGATTATTCTTGTTCTTAACTTGATGCTTGACTTAATAGCATTTGCTCTTCCACAGTGTTAGTACCTTGCTGTTTGTTACCGTTCCTGTGTGTAGGCCTATAATACTGCTCTTCCACAGTGTTAGTAACTTGCTGTTTGTAGGCCTATATTAATGTTCTTCCACACTATTAGTAACTTGCTGTTACCTTTCCTGTTTGTAGGCCTTATATTACTACTCTTCCACTTTGTTAATAATTTGTTTTTTTTCAACTTTATTAACTTTCCTGGCTTATACGCTGCTATTAAATTTGTCCAAAAATCTGTGTGAAGTTGCTAATATATTCATACAAAGCAGTAGATGAATTGGTATTAATGTTAACAGTCCTACATTTTCTTACAATCTGACTCAAAGGCCGTCATTTGCTCACTGTCCACCACAATGTATGACATCCGAATCCACAAAATGACGATAATGTATGAGTTAATAAATTTACCTATACACTGAATACAATGGCCGCATAATGACTACCATACCAATTAAATATTACTGTATCTACACATTAATTACTATGTCCATGTAATATAATTAAACAACTTACTGATTACTATATCCGCAAAATGCTATAGTACCAGCGTAATGTCATTAAAATCCACAAACTGATTAATGTATCCACATACTGGTAAACCCATGCACTGATTACTTATCCACGTAATAATTATTAAACCTACATTCTGATATTTGGCGGAGTAAATTTGCCTATCTCTATTTCTAAACTTAATTACTATATAATTTGTTAAAGGTCAACGTGACATGACCTTTGGGTATTCCGCATGACGATATTTTTATAAAGTACTAGAGTTAAAATAAACAACTCAGGTAAAGAATATGCTAGAACTTACCAATGCGATCCAAACCAGTTCCAAGAGAAAGAGTAGTTCCTTTTGACTAATAGTCTCACACTTGTTCATAACAACTTCATCCAATAGGGACAGACTGACCACCTTGTTCAAGAAAGTTCTATATTCTAATCACTTTGATTTGACGTAAGTCTGGTCATAAAGGAGATTGTTAGTTTAATCATAAATTAACTGACTGACAAAGAATGGACTTAGAAATATTTCGTACGTCTTTGCTATTGATCTATGATTTGAACTGGACAATGCTTTATGTAAGTGAATCATTATTTCTGTGTTCACTAATTTGATCACACTGTACATTATACTTGTGAATTTTGATCGATGCTATATTTCTTATGATGCATGTGTATCAGGCTAATGAATATTGTTGCAGGATTTGTAAGTTGAGAATGTGTATAACTAAGAAAGGGAGTTTAGAGATGAAATATGCTTCAACTTAGCGCTGCCCTTAATTTGATTTTTGCAGAGAGGAGTTGCCTTTTGGCATTTTGTACTCTTGTATCCACTTTAGACCGTGACTACTGTACTCTATCAGATCATGCTGGTGTGTGTCTTCAGTGTTATCGTCGAACTTATCAGTAAACATGTTGCTGTAAGTTGATTCCTGTGAATATGGCAAAAATTGAGGCTTGAATTTGGTCTCGAGAATTCACAAATGTATCTTGAATTCTTCGTGGTATGCCGAGTAGCGCACATGAAGATTCGGGAACATTACTCCTGTTGTGCTTTGATAGCGCATGCAAAGTTCTGGATGATTCTGTACGGTGTGCTCGTGAGTGCCTAGAAGATTCTGGAACAATTGTGTAACGTGCCTAGAAGATTCTGGAACAATTGTGTAACGTGCCTAGAAGGGGTATGTTGAACCTTCATCTAATAAGAAAGACAGTGACTTGTTGCAAACCAAGTGATTTGTGAATACTCACTAGTGACAGCCGCCATCATTGAAAAGGTTATGTACATTGACGATAATTATCTCTCTGTAACTCCACTCTCATTTCTGTGATGAAACTATATCTATGAACTTGATTTTATATATATATATATGTTCATTTGACTGCTGATGCCTATGCTAGGATAAACTGAATGAGTGTTTAACGTAATCAAACATTGATGTGAAATGATGTAAATGTCAATGCTCTTTTGATTATATTCATGTTGTATATTTGATTGTTGATTTAATAAATTTATTGTTACATTTGTTAACCTTCTTGCACATATATTAAAATCTTATGTTGGAGTAATAATGTATAAAGGAGCTCGTTAAATATTAAATAAAAGACGGATTTTTATTACTCCTTTAGTAAGAAGTTTCCACCTGCAGAAACATTATGCGATAGTAAAACGTCTATCTTATTATTGTGTAGAATTTTACGACACCCTTAAAATCCGCCAAGTGAAAGACATGATGGTCTTTGTGGGAAAATTATTAATAACTATAAATTAAGACTCTCGATCGCTTGTAATTAGTTATGTGTTATTAATTAATAAATAATAATCATAATGAGTGGAGGGTGCCCAAAGGTGTCACATTGATTACTGTGTCCATACCAACATTACGTCATCAAACGCACATTCTGATTACTGTGTCCGCATAATGCTAGCGTACCAACATTACGTCATCAAACGAACATTCTGATTAATGTGTCCGCATAATGCTAGCGTACCAACATTACGTCATCAAACGAACATTCTGATTAATGTGTCCGCATAATGCTAGCGTACCAACATTACGTCATCAAACGCACATTCTGATTACTGTGTCCGCATAATGCTACCATACATACATAATGTCATCAAATCCAGGAACTGATTGCCTTATTCGTAATAACCACAATAATGCTATATCGACATATGGATCACTATGCAGGCGCAATGATTGCAGTTCTCATCACTGGTTATTTATAAACCTATTGATTACTAAATAGTATAAAAGTTACTTTACAAAAAATACGTGTAATTTCTTGAAGAGTCGAGGTATGGCGCCATTGTTGTGAACTTTTGGCTCACATTTTAATATTTATTTTAAACAATCAAATTCAGTTAGAAAATGAGAACAGGTTTCTTTGAAACAAAATGAAATACACACACACACACGCGCGCATGTACTCATAAGCACACACACACGCACATACACGTGAAACAAAAATGTCTTTAAAAATGTCTGAATAATATATTATCTCAGAAAACAATATTATTCCGGTTATAAAATGGTCAACTCATTTGTCCCTGATCAGTATTACACATAAAATACAGGCTATGGCACAAGAGATTCAAAAACAAGCATTCGCGACTAGATAAATATCCACCCATCTCCTTCCAATAATCAATAGAAAGCTAATTCAACAGTGGAAATGTAGCATATTTTAAAAAAAAATTCAGCTGTAAAAAAAGTGATGACACACAAACAAACGCAACGGGATATAAATAGTTCGCATCGCGAAATAGCAAGCTAAGCACGCGACTGCTTCAGGGATTTTATTTGACCTGCAGGGGCGAGCACTGCCGTTCCTTGCTACCCATGCAAAGGTCAGGATTAAAAATAACGTCAAGCCATGAGCTGAGAGAGTGCTAGTAATTCCATGTACACGATGACCTAACACCCGGATTAAAATAGAAGGTTGCGAACTGAAACAAGTGGGATGAAGCGTTTCGTACAGTTCGCTTCGGTCCGGACTGACAAACACCACCAACCAACAAATTTCTCCGTCACGTGGTGATCTTGTGATCGTGTTGAAAGGTACAGCGATTTATCGATTTCTGCCACAGATATGTGGACACTTATTTTAAAAAAAAACCCTAACCCTTAATAAATCGTAATAAAATCATGTTATGCTTGCTTGATTAATAAAAGAAAATCGTTTGGAGTCTTTTAGTGATTTAAAGAATCAGAAGTCTGTGTGCGTAAATTGTTCTTACGATGTCTGCGGAGTTTGCCTCCACACTAACATCATCAAATATTATGAAATAAAGTTGAAAGGCATTATCATCAGCTCGCAAGCCCTGCTGGCATAACAAGAGTGTATAAATTATTTTTTTTAAATTGCAAAGACTTGTTTTCATACTCACGCAGAGAGGACAATTGTAGTTTTCTATTACAAATATTAATTCATGAATATATACCGATTTGTCTGTGAAATGGCAAATGTAACATGTATAGAAAGAGACAAATTATGCCACTGAACTTAAAACTATTTTAATATTAATGTATTTTATGGTGCGAGCATTAGTGCATGTGTTAGATAGTGTGTGTATTATTGCATATAATGGCGTGTGTATTAGTTCACGTATTAGAATTAGATAATTAGAGGATTTATGTATTTGATGGACATGTTATTGTATGGGTTTGATGACGCACAGAGTAGCAAGTGTTAAATGACGTGCGTATTACTGATATATATTAAATGACGTACGTATTACAGTATGTGTTAAATGACGTATCTATTAGTGTTTGTATTAATTGATGTATGTATTTGTGTATGGGTTAGATGACGTATGTATTAGTGAATGTATTAAGTGACGTAAGGACAAGTGATTGTGTTAAAACGACATATTATCAGTGTATGTGCTAGTTGGTGAGTACATTAGTGCATGTATTAGATGGTGTAGTATTAGAGCAGATGTTAGGTGATGTATTTATTAGTGTATGTGTTAGATGGTGTAGTGTTAGTTAGTGTATGCAGTAGGTGGTTATGTATTAGAGCATTTGCTAGATGATTTGTATAGTAGTGTATTTATTAGATGGTACATGAATTAGTGTATGTATTAGATGGTGTATTTATTAGTGAATGTTTTAGAATTTTAGATGTATTAGTGTATGTGTCATATGGTGTATATATTAGCCTATGTGTCAGATGGTGCATATATTAGTGTTCAGTAAGTTCAATATAGATTTTAAAACTGAACCTTCACGTAGAAGAAGACAAACAGGATATCACCAATGGGTACGGAAACTATGCACTGTACAATGTATAAAAGCTACGTGTCTGTGAATATCATACTGTAAAGCAATATACTGGCATAACATTTTGTGCATAAGATATAAAAATATGTGTCTGTGAATATCACACACTCAAGAAACATAATGATATAATGCTTTGCATAAGATATATGTGTATGTGAATATCACACACTCAAGCAACATAATGATATAATGCTTTGCATAAGATATATGTGCATGTGAATATCACACACTCAAGCAACATAATGATATAATGCTTTGCATAAGATATATGTGCATGTGAATATCACACACTCAAGCAACATAATGACATAATGTTTTGCATAAGATATATGTATTTGTGAACATCACACACTCAAGCAGCATAATATTATAAAGTTTTGCATAAGATATATGGGTCTGTGAATATCACACACTCAAGAAACATAAAGATACAATGTTTTGCATAAGAATGTTTTTGCATAAGATATAGGAGTCTGTAAATATCACTCACTCAAGCAACATAACATGATGTTTTACACAAGATATATGCATCTGTAAATATCACTCACTCAAGCAACATAACATATTTTGCATAAGATATATGAGTCTGTAAATACCATTCACTCAAGCAATATAACATGATGTTTTGCATAAGATGTATGTGTCTGGTAATATATCACACACTCAGAATGTATCAAGAAACAAGGATATGTTCGTAATTATTGCACACTCAAGACAAAGTTGTCGTACCACATGGATGTGTCGCAGACTCAGACAGGTAGTACACACAGACACAATGTTTCGTATAACCTTAAGATGCACATGCCTCTGTACAACAAATATTAACGCCATGTTTGTAGAGACAGAGCGATTTTTGTACAAAACTATTCGGTAAAATATCACACACTCAAGGCAAAGAGACACAACGATTTTTGTAGAAGACCATTCGTGAATATCCCACAATCATTGTGTATAAGATATATTGTTTCCGGTGTAAAAATCCGTTTGTATGTGAATATATTCAGTAAGTCGCTCCATAGTGACGTACTGCTTTTCGCTCACGTTGCATGAGTCTAATAATATCTCGCGTTAAGACTGCAAAGACCTGAGGAAAAAAAATATCTCATTCCCTTTCTTTTTTTTCAATGCATAGTTTTTTCATCAGGAGACAATTCTGTTTGCAGAAGCGGTTACACAGCAGTCAACAAACAACAGACGAAACGACACGTGGCTTTCTCTCGTCACACTTCCGTGCCGTCATCGCCGGGCGGCTCCAGTTTTTCCGACAACGCCGTCAGTAGGCGATCGAACTTTTTCACTCGCTCCCCACGAGGGGCCCCGGCCCCCTTTACCCCCCACATGAGCCTCAAGTGCAGCTCAGTCCTGAAAGTGTCCTCCAGCTCCTGCTCGACATTGACCTCTGACAGCGCCGTCACGGCCGACGCCCGGTACATGCTGCACTGGGAGGCAACGATTCGCATAATGTCCAGGTGGGAGAGCAAAAAATCCAGCCCGTAGGTCGGCTGTATCTCCTTCTCTCTCACCCGCGACTTGTCGGCTGCCTCCCAGGCGAGGAGGTCGGCGAGAGACTCCAAGTCACGTTGCATGAGGTGCACCACAGGGGTCACGTGCGGGATGGTCACGTTTTGCAGGGGGAGGATACCACTGGCCTCGTTGAGGGATTTGTACAGCGGGCGGAGCTTGGTGTCGAAGAGGTACGCGCTTGAC
Source organism: Sinotaia quadrata (assembly GCA_028829895.1). Lineage (NCBI taxonomy): Eukaryota > Metazoa > Mollusca > Gastropoda > Architaenioglossa > Viviparidae > Sinotaia > Sinotaia quadrata. The sequence goes on from CM054180.1 coordinate 105,508,435, forward strand.
GTGTGGTTCTGACGCAGGACGAGCCAGGTGTCACTTAACCTTTGAACCTGTCAAACGAGAAAAGGGGCGGGGGAAATTAAAACTAAGAAAATATAACGATAAGGTGTTAACTTACTCTGCAGCAGACGCATGCATTGTGTATATATATTAGAAAGCGCTTGTGGTAAAATGGCTGCCAACGGTGGACGGATGGGTGGAAACAAGATGCACGCTGGATCCAACTGATAAATCAGTTCATGATAACAATCTTTACAGATTCTATATAGCGATAATTTATACAGAAGTTATCCACAAACTCGACTCTGCCTTTCAAGCAAAGTCGGCAGGGTTGCAGGTTCAGGCTTGCCGTAATGGATAATAAAATAAATACTTTCGCTCTACAATTTAGCAGTACATGTAAATGAGGATTTTGTATAATATGACCCGAAATTATAATAAAATAAAAGATTTCAGTATTCCTTCACAAATATCCAAATTATATTACTTGTAAGTTTAAACAATTAAAAAAAAATTAAATGAATGTCTTTGAAGATAAATGATCATAATAACCTTGACCTTTATTTAGACCTCAAGTTTGTCTCACCTGAGGGGAGGTAAGTGCCTCCATGATGGACGCGAAGGCAAAGAGGTTCCCCATTTTGGTGCGAAGTTCGCCTGCAATCAATATCCACTGGCTTAATAGTTTGGCTCTCTCGGTCGCAGCATTGCATGTCATTAATGACGTCATGACGAACAGCCGCAGACACTGACTCCTGTAATTCAACCATGTTTATTCATTTAATAACGGCATTCTTCAGTTCTCCTACAACGTCATCAAATTCATCACCAACCTCATGTCCTCGCAAGGTAACATTGTACACGTATTGATGATGTAATAGACCCTAAGTAAAGATGGACCTGATGTATATTCTAAAGGCGAACATTCAGATGACACAATAAAAAATATGTAATGTTTCTTCTCTCGTCACCATTCAGTAAAACGTTCTTTTGCTGTCACGGTTACAGAAAATTGCATACACAATTATACATACAGAGACATAGCTAACCAAAAACTGCCCGCGTAGCCTCTCTCTGAAATCTGACCTCTGGCAATTCTATATCGGGTCGTAGTCCGTCAATCGATGCAGTGCATTATATATCCCCCCCCCCACATAAACAGAAAATATGTCCTTAATTATTAAGACACTGCCTTTGCTCTGGGGCTTTATTTAAACAACAGTGAGGAATTCATTAGCTAGGACTGAGTTACTGGAAGATTAATAATGCTAATAATAATAACACTAATGAGAAGAACAATACTAATAACATTAATGATGATAAAAATAATACTAACTATGATAATAATAATAATAATAATAATAATAATCTCACCCAATATCCTTTGGCTTCAAAACAATTTACAATTAGTTCAATGGGCTTCTCAGTTTCAAGTTACGGAGAGAGTAGTCAGCCCTTGCCTCTACAATCTCCTAGACCAACGACTTGACATCTTAGCCATACCTACTTTCCCATAAATTGAAGTGTTTGGACATTTTTATTATTTAAAAAAAAAAATCTTAAGAACATCTCATCCCTTCATAGATATGATTCTGGTGTATGCACAGTTATGATTCGAGTCATATTTCACAGCTTCATGAAGGCGATCCCTGGGCTAACTCTAAAACATAAGAAAGTTAAAAAACAAAAAAAATAATTTAGAAAGAAAAAGAATCTTAATACAAACACTACCTCTCTATGATGTCTTCACGAAGTTGTTCCCCTTGAGGGAGGGTCAGCAGTTCAAGGCCGGAGTTCACTCCCATGCCGAAGTCGTCCTCTTGGGCAACTCTCAGCACTTCGAGGTCCACCTTGGTCAGCTGTGCGGCCAAAGCCCGTGCATTACTGGACAAGAGTAGTGACTTGACCTTGACTAATGTGGATGGCTCTAGCAATTTATTTTCTTCTGGCAGCAGACTGGAAGAGAATGCTACAAGGTTAATTCGTGACCCCAAGTTGTGGCCAGGCATTGTTATCACGCGACCCTTAATCTGCTCGAGATCGGACACACTGTCCGTCATCTCCGTTCCAATTATGTTGGGTGTGTAGGTATTTACCATGTCTTTCCCTGCAGCCATGCTGTTTGAATCTGAGTGTAACTGTGTCCGAGTTTGTTTCGTCTGTCTGGGTTTACTGGGTAAAGTGTGATAACTCTTGTTCAGGTTATTGTAGTTGCTATCCACTGTCTGATTTTCTCGGTTGCCCTGGAACGAGTAGCTTTTTGTCACAGGAGAACCCCCGGCTTCGAATCCCAGGTGGATTTTGTTCGAATCCAGCCAACTAGGGGTCTCACTGACTTGTTTGTAGTCCGAATAGTCTCTACCATCATCAGCGTATAACTCCTTGTTGCGCACTAACACTAGAGGCCGCTGCTTGTACTTGATGGACGGGATGCGGCTGGGCTTGGGTGGGGGAGCGCGGTTTAAAGTGCTCTCTGAACCTGCTGGCTGCATGCGGTGCAGTGTATTACCTGGAAAATTTCCACTTGAACCACCTCCACCCCCTTGGAAAACTCCTCCATTCATTACCACCGGAGCACTTCCGGATCGCTGGTGGACAACTCCAGGACTTGCTGGTGGAGTCGGAGCATGTGTTTCGGAGGAATCAGTCCCTCCTGGTGGAATGACATTAATAACTGGGAGACTTCCACACCTGTCAAGCGAAGGTGACCGACTGCGATCAACGTACGTATCATCCACCGACAGCAGCGGCTGACTACCTGTCCGCTTGGGTCCACGATGACTCATCTTGGGGCTCGTTCTGGGACTGGACGTTGGGGTGATGAAGGGGCTAGCTTTGGGGCTCTGACTAGGGGTGTAGTGGCCGCCTCCGTCAAGGCTGGACAAAGACCCGTACTTGGAGTCGTAGTAGCTGAGGGGCATCGACCGTGCCACAGGGTTGAGCAGGACCGCTCCAGAGGCGAAGGTCACGGGCTTACACTGCGTGACGTACGAATGGATGAGGTCCTGGATGCTGGGAAATGACTCATCCTCGAACTGATAGGAAATGCTGGGCAGGCTTCCTGGCGCACAGTCACCCACGAGGGCGTTGACCATGAAGTGAAGCGGAACTCCGCGCCAGGCGCAGGTCAGGACAAAGTCCCCAGGCTTGGAGATGCTGTCCCGCACAAGGAAGTCGCCGTTGTTTTGCACGATGGCCTCCGCGTGTTGCCTAGTGATGCGCCCGTGGTACCACGCACGCGACTTGAGCTCGGACGGGTCAGCGTTCAGCTCCCTCTGCAGGTCTTGCTGAAGCTTTTCAGGGGAGAATATCACAGAGGGGAAGTCGTTGTAGGATGGAGGGATGCTTGGAGATCTGAAAATGTATTACATTTTACCGAAATGTCTACGTAATACCCTTCTATATAAAAATGTGAATTTTAATTATTTGGTGCCTTCTTTCAAAGCATTCACTGATGAATGATCTCATAATAGTAATCTACTCAAGCGAGACAAAGCTTTCACTGATGAATGACCACATAATAGTAATCTACTCAAGCGAGACAAAGCTTTCACTGATGAACGAGCCCAAAATAGTAATCTACTCAAGGGAGACAAAGCATTCAACGAAAAACTGCAACGCAATAACAGGCAGCAGTGACAATATCATCAGCAGCTACACCAAACAAATTAAAAAATCAAATCAAAGGACTCGACCTAATGTGGATTTGCTCTAGGTGTAATGGACGATAACTCTCTATGTTCTACACATTTCCGCTGCCTGCAGATCCCCCCCCCCACAATTCCGTAGAAACAGTTTTGGCGATTCAATTTACAATATCCATTTCGTTCCAAGTATCTAGTCCACCGATATTCACTTAACACATTAATGTTATCCCGTTGAGACGGGACTTGTAAGCTAAACAAGTATCGATTGCAATAAAGCAATTCAGTTATGGATCTCGTTTTCAGATCAGTTTTTACACTATCGAGGTAAGGGGGAAAAGTCACAATCCAAAAAGTTTGTTCACGAACACGAAAATGAAACAAAACAAAGAAAATTAATGTAATCCCAACTGTTAAGATAAATCGACTATTTAGTTAAAGAGACAGAATTCTAATAAAAGAAAAGGTAACTCAATATATTCTTTTTTTAAACGATGACGTCAGAAAACGACGATGTCACAGGTAATGTCACAAATTTTTATTTATAGTTTTCAGAAATATGATTATATTCCTCTGTATATTAGCTTAAAGCAATTTTATACCCAGTGAAAGAAAAAGAGAGGATTAAAAAATAAAAGCCTCCCAAAACCCCAAACAAACAAAAACCTAAACTCATTTAAAGATTCAATCGGTGAAAGAAATCAGTGTTTACATTTGCAAATACAGATAAATGCTGACATCTTTATTTAAAAAAAAAACAAACATTAACGGTACGGTTGCAAAGGCAGCAGAGCGCGTCAAGAGAGACAAGCAACACTTACTGTGGGTGTGGCTGCTGATGGAGAGAAAACACACCGCTCCCTGTTGGCTTTCCTGCGAAAGACAGTTAATTTTCTAATTAGTGATCTTATCCCCACCAAAAAAAAAAAAAAAAGAAAAAAAGAAAAACAAAACAACAAAAGTAAACAAACCAACCGAATCCACCAAAAAGAAAACAAAAGTAAACAAACCAAGCGAACCCACCATATAATGTTTTTGACACAGAAGTCTAGGAGGGCCTCCCTTTGAATTTTTATAGTTTATACCTATATGTTTTTGCCTTGTTGACGTCACAATGACATTTAGACAAGTGGAAACAGTCATTACAGTCATTACTAAAAAAAACAACTCCACCCAATCAATGATGACCGTAATAGTATCGTCCCCAGACACGAAGTCCTTTCTCCAGGTAATGCGAGTTCAGAATACAATCACAGATACCAGGTAATGGGTACTAACATAATAGAATCAATTATTTAAACCTATTTCAGACGTACGTGTCTGTCTCTAGATGTGACGGTAATATTTGCACCTTGACCACGAACGGGTTGATACCAGACTTCTTGTACAGGTGTGAAATGGAAACAAACGCACCACAACGTTTCGGATTAATATGACTGGGTTGAAAACATGTTTTGAGATGCCAGGCGGAGTGTAAAAACTGTCAATAATAATAATAATAAATCAAGTAAATAAATAATTGCAACCCCCCAAACCTCCTCTCAAAACACACAAAAAAAGCGGAGTGTTTGCTTTTTATTGAAGTTTGTTACAGTTGACATGGCATAATTTATGTTTGTTATAACTGTATTGTTTGTTGGTTGTTTGTAACGGTAGACGTGTCTGCTAACCTCCCTTGGTTAATGCGCATGTCTTGATTTTATGCAAATCTTCGTTCCTACCCCAAAATTAGAAACTCTTGATACTCCATGAAATTAAACTGTCTGATACCCCCTCCCTCCTCCAAGTTATTTAATTTTAACTTTCCATAACTCCATGAATTCACTTTTCATATGAATCTGTTTACTTTGAATTAAAAATTTACAAGAACATCAGCTTTTAATTTACCAATTTTTGGTATATATACAGAGAATTATAAATTAGTTACTATTACTAAAACAAGTATGAATTGTGGATTGAAGCACTCAATTTCTATCCCTTATTTACAAAAAAAATCCAACAAAAAATCAATATAATTACGGGAATATATTCTTTATTAATCAGTCGACAGAAAGACACATGCATACACACACGCACTCACGTAATTAGGTCAATGCACAATGTTACCGTGGCAGGAAATTAAAAGAGTAAGGCGTGAAAAGGACCAAAATAGAATTATGGCAGGTGCAGTTAGTATATTCAGATATGGAACTCTAATTAAGCAAAATGCTGGGCAGTTTGTACCACACTTTTGCATAATTTAGTCTTGATATAAAGACTCACAGCTCACCAGATCCTAATAAAATATATTAGGACTTGGCTACGAGCTGGGTACATTTTCAAGGCAATTAGTTGGAATGGGTGAAATTTGACTGTTGAATTACTGTAACTGGACAGAAAAATAGGCAATGAATTTAGACTGTTGAATTATTGTACCTGGAGAGAAAAATAGGCAATCAATTTAGACTTGAATTAATGTGACTGGAGAGAAAGACAAGCAGTTAATTTAGACTGTTAAATGGAATTACTGTGGCTGGATTGAAAGACAGGCAGTTAATTTAGACTGTTAAAAGTAACCGATATAGTAGAATAAAAAGACAGCAGTTGATATAGACTGTTAACTGAAAATTTAATGACTATGATTGGACAAAAAATTAAATTACATGTACTATGATTGGACAAAAAGATAGGCAGCTAATTTAGACTGTTAAATTAAATTACATGTAATATGGTTGGACAGAAAGATATACCGTTAATTTAAATTCTGCTAAAATTACTCTGGCTGGGCAGAAATATAGGCAGTTTAGAAAATATAGATTCTGCTAAGTTAGACAATTACTTTACTCTTTTAAATGACAGTGGCTGGAAAAAAAATAAATTCGTTTGGACCCTCGGAATTAGTTCGTTTAAACCTTAAACCACGTGGACTCCCATAAAAAGTTTCTGTTCATCTCAATATCGATTTCATTTCGCAGACAGGGAGTTTCACATTGCTCATCTTACTTTCTTCCTTACTCCACTCCCATCCAAACATCTAGGAATGGGTTTATGTTTATCTAGATAAAAGCATTAATCAGATCTATCTCAGTTTCACATTAATTCCCCTTTCTCCCTCCTTCGACCCCCCCCTCTCCAGGCACCTAGGAGCGGAGTTATGTTTATGTTTGAAAAACCTTCAATCAGATATCTTTACCATCCCACCGATCCACGCACCCCCTTGTATGCTCTTAGTTGCTGGCTTTATTTATCACACGTTTGCTCTTTTACACTGGTCGGTAAGCTCGCTTATTAGATGTTGAGAAAATTTTCCACAGTGTACAGAGAAATTATTTCCCACGGTCGGAACATACTGACAATGCTTTACTAGGCATACTATGGTTTTCGCTGAAACGCATACACTTAATACAAAACTGCAATACACACTGGAACACTTTCGTACTAGTTGATCCAATTGTATACAGTCACACTTACTAATATATACAGCCATACATGCTGATCTAATTGTATACAGTCACACTTATTAATATACACAGTCATATTCACTCCTTTAATTGTATACAGTCAAACATCATATTAATATTCAGTCATACTTGCTCATCTAATTGTATGCAGTCTGTGACGATGTGTGACAAATTCTGTGTCATAGCCTCGTGACCCAATTGCTTGTTTTCAAAATTAAAATTTTTGAACGGACCTTTGTTGAAATTCACCCGTGATACATCAGTATCGCTAGCAAGGTCAGATTGTTGCATAACTTTAGGCCAGTGTCCAGCACCTTCGAGATCAAACATACCACGTGAGCGGTCACGTGATGCGTTCAATGCAGTTTCATAAAAACGATCATAACGCGCCAAAACTCTCACTCACTTCCAGACCGGCAGACACACCAAGCAGCTTTAACATAGCTCCGTCCCGCCGCCATACCAGAGTCGTAAGAGAGTCGAAGATGAACCCGCGCTAGAGCAGTAAAATCTACTTTGAAGAGGTAACAATAACACGTCTACTTCTTACAGTATCTATTGCATTTGTTGATTGTATTTTGTAATTGAATTGACGTATGTATTTTGTGCAGCTTAGCGCTATTTTAGCCAAAGCACGTGTTTCGATGTAAAGGGACAAATCTAAAAGTTATTGTATATAAATTATTGTAACTTTTTCTTATCTTTAATTTATATAAATCTTAAATTCACTAGTGCCGCCAGTATGTCTGTGCACGTGGTGAATTCTTCTTTGTAATTCAAATTGTTCTTGCATATAATTTTTCGTGTAAAATTGTAAAGCATTCATGCTTCATTTTGAATTAATCCTTTGTGTGAATTCCAATTTTTAATGCTGTAAATATTTGAGAATTCATACGTTCGTGTAATGTTATATGTAACACACACGTGGACCACAATGTATATTTAAATATAACCATATTTGAATTGTAAACGACACGATAGTCAAAGATTCTAAATTCAGAACCTTGAACAAAGAAACATGTGCTTGGGTTTTGCGAATATACACGCAAATAGTTACAGAGCCCAAAATCCTTTGTTTCAGCCGGGTTCTTCTTATGTTATTCCTCTCTACCTTCGTACTTCTTGAGTCGTACACCGACTCGGGTGTCTTCATGGCCCATACGTGAACTATGCAGAAGTACCTCGTGTTAACTACGGTTAACGAGTCGTCGCAAGTACATTAGCGATGCAGTAATTGAGTGGACGATTGACTGTTATGCTATGCAGTACTGACGATGAGCCAAAGGATGTGGACAAGTTCTAACCAGTTGAACCCCACATGCGACCAAGAGTGTAGTTAAGTATATCTACTAGGGTCCAGAATCAAGTGACTATTTGGCAAGGCAAAGAAATTCTCGTTAAGACTTTTAACCAGGACGGTAGAATTCTGAATAGAATTTAAGACATCGCGCTCGGAATAATCGTTGCTGTTAATTGTTAAACTTATTAAATCTTATTTCATTTTGTTAAGAACCTCTTTTTGTAGTAAATTGTATGCATATAGACCAAATGCGGATTGGATGGGGGCTGTCTGAGCTAAACGAATGACGTAATGAATGCATATGAATCTAAGAGAGTTTTTAACGATTTCCAATCTAGCTAATGTACGCAAATTATCAGTTTCGTAAATCTGTGATCTAGACTACAAAGATGCATTTTTAATTTAGTCGAATGATGATTTGAGCAACCAGTCTGTTTAGGTTAAACGAGAAGGAATTAATTTAAATAGTAAATTAAAGTTCTATAATTTCCTAAGCAGGGTCTTTAAATAAATACTGGAAACGTAACAAGTGGGGGCTCGTCCGGGATTGATATGTATTAAATTGTAACATTTTTTATACATAGGGCGTATCATATCTTTAGGAAACGAACATCTGAGAATTGCCAATATTCTATTGATTCAGGATTGTTGAAATATTTATCTTGCTTTTGTTGTGACATGTGCATGTATTCTTTTGCAGAGTAGCGTGCATGTTAGTTAATGTTGATATATTTAAGCGTAGTTAAATATGTCATGTTAGCTATTGAATGATTTATTTAGTATTGTGTTACTGGATACTTCATTGTAAGAAGTCGACGTGTTATACCGCCAGCTAGGAGAGTTATCGGTAGTAACAGACTTCGGACTATTATATTTAGGGTGCTAAGTATAATGTGTAATGTTGTATGGTTGGAGCCGTGACATTACGAAAGCCTTGGAGACAACAGATTGTAGCCAAGCAGGTGAACGTGTAACCAACGCATAATTTATTTCGGAAGGTGTTCTGAATAAATTCAATAATTTTTGTAAGGTCGTAGCCTAAAAGTTATTGTGGGATAAAAGCGGAGTTTTATCGCCTACGGTTAGATACACAATCACGAGAGATATTTATTGTAGCCAGACGCGCTAAATAAATACGATGGACACTTCGGATCTCGAACAGACTATTGCGGATCTGAGAGAGATAGGTTCCTTGATCGGATTCCGAACGGAAGACGAGTTAATGAACTTCGTTAGAACTGAACTAGACAGGAGAGAGAAAGCAAAGAGAGAGGAAGAGGAAGAAGAAAGGTTAGAGATAGAACATGATCACATTATGTCTTTGATACATCTAGGGATCAACTATCGGAAGAACAGTGTAGGGAGCTTACAGCTCATGGAGATTCTAAAACGCGAACAGAAGATAGGCATATCACTAAGATACGAAAGTGAACAGTTACGTAATTCTGCCCTACTTGCACTCAATGAAAAGGAAATAGAACACAGGGAAGAAAATATATCTTCATTAAGCTCACGTGTAAAACTTACAGAAGCGCAGTTGTGTGATAAAGATTTCCGATTCAAAGGGGAAGGGGAGGCTGAAATGCGGGACCTAACGTTCGAAATTAGAAAGTTGAAGAAAGAGAGGCTAGTGCTTATGGAAAGGAAAGAAAGTCTAGAATTAGAATGGTTGTGGACAGAAATCAAAACAGAGTCTAAATTTGCTGGGGAAAGTACTGTTGACAAATTACGACAGGAAGGTCAGGCCGTGAACTTTGACTTGCCGAGGTCAAACGCCGCGAGCGTGGAGACTGACACACAGAAATTAGTCGCACTACCAAGCACAGCAGACGAATTAGACAGTTTGATTGAAAACAAAAACAAATGTTTTGACGAAACCATTACAGTTCAACATGCTAACCAGTTTACAGAAACAGTTAGCGCACCAAAGCTTGATCTTGAAACAGAGACAAGAAAAGACACTGTTGTTAAGGACTTAATAACACGTGTAGAATTTGGACAAACACATACACCGCCGTGTACGTGTGACACCTTGTTTGACGGACTGAATGCGCATGATAAGGTAGAGACAGATTCTATTGGTTGTGTACCGTTAAGGTGTGATGAAACTTCTAGCAACACAGTGACTGATTTTTCTGACAGGACAAGTATGCATGAGAAGATAGAAACGGGTTCTATCAGTTGTGTATTGTTGAAAGGCAGTGACACATCGACTGAGTCTACTGACCGAACTGTTAGTTTAAGAGAGAGTCATGAGAGTGTTCTCGCTACGAAGACTGAGACTGACATCGGTAGATCTCGATCTCCGATGATTGACGTGAGTCTAGTGCTAACACATTGATAGCCAGGGGAACAGAAGTATTTGATCCAGATGACAGCATAGGTAGTATTACAGACGGAGACAATGTGCCTATGATAAATTCATTTACTTCAGATGACATGACAGTTGTCAGAGCTGAGACAGAGTTCTTTTCCAAACGTGACATGGAAGAAGATATAGTCGAAAACTGTACAGGGACGGTCGACGATAACAATGCATGTGTACTGACGTGTATGCACGCAGTTGTCAGAGACATGGCAGAACTGTCTGCAGATAAATCACTTAACGGAAATAGTGACGTAGACAGAAGCCACGGTACATGGACTACCTTTATTGACTCACCTGTTGAGATAAAGGAATGTCATGAGTACGTACCAAAAACGGAGACAAGTGGAAGTAAGGAGGAGGGGGTTTCATTAACTGATAGGTTCCTTGGTTCACTGACGATAAGTGCGGAGTGTGATCCTGAGTTGATCAAAGACACAGTACAAATGAGTGACAGAACTAGATTGATAGATAATGAAAACCGGAGTGACGGACTGATAACCAGAGTAGGTGGGGCATCAGGACTGTTACTGACATCAGATGCAGAAATTCATGATAGAGGAAACAGTGGGAGTGTAGCCTACGACACACAGAGAGTAGACATAGTGATGTTATTCAGTGTAATAGAGACAGGTAACATTCACTGCCAGTTAGTGACTGAAACTGACAGAATTTCCATCATAGATTCTGACGACCTGATGAGAAGACATATTGAATTAACTGAGTCAGTGGAGACAGATTATGTTCGTTCAATAAACGGTATGGTCCAGGGGAGACAATCGATAACTCTTGGGGAGTTTAAAACAGAACCCTTGTTCATACAACCACAGGAGTCTGACTTGCTAGCGAGTGAGTCTGACCACACAGTGACTAGAGTCACAAAAGAGACACAGACTTATGTTGTCAAGGAGAGAGACAAGCTGACAGACATAATGACAGTCGAACACCTAGTTGTGAATGGGTTAAAACAGAAAACAACTAGTGGGATGAGGTATTTCACTTCAGTCTATGATAAGATCAGGAGAACAGAACCTCCAGATTTAGGGGAGAAGCTAATGTTGCAATTCAGGTACTTCAGAGAGACTGGTAGCCGCGACAGAGCACATTTGCAAACCTATGACGTTAGACTAGATGCGAAATGGACCCATAGTAGATCTGACGCCATTCCGACGAAAGACGTTGAGTGCATGCGAACTAGGGACGTTCAATGTGTACACAATGACGTAACTACAGATGCACGAAACACCAAGCGAGCAAATTTCCATTTGCGTGAGCTCAGTGACAAGGCTAAAAGCGATAGATTTGAAATTCAGACTTCGCATAGTCAACGCCATAGTGACACTGACATGATACGAAACGTATCGAGAAGTTTGAAACTGTTAGACAGGGTAGAGACCAGTCATACAGAGACTGACACTACCAGAAACATTTTAAACTTGACAAGTACTTTGGGGAGTTTTGAAAGAGATAAAACACTTCAAGGACGTACTTACTGGACGAGAAATGAAAAGTCTAAACTTGACATGCAATATATTGCACCTCACAGTGACATTCTGACGAACAGAGTAAGAAAGAAAGAATGTAGTTGTTATGCCATAGACATGTTGACACACATGGGCGACGACGTGTATTGGGGTTGGGACAGAACTACGAAGATTGTGCTAGGCAGGATAGTGCAGCAGTAGAAATAATGATTTGATACCTTCTTTGAATTTTCATTATTTTCTTGTTGTACAGTAGTTGGTGGTTGTTACTGTAAATATGTTAGACCTTTCATAGAAACTTGGGACTAGCTATAACACTGATTGAATTGTGTTAGTGTTGTAACTCTGAATATGACAGGTAGACTGATAGATGGTTCATTGAGTTGGTAATTCATAAACTCTGATATTTGGTTGATACAGGAAATCAATATCTGGAACTTTTCATAACCTGCATATTGATAGTGTTGTTCATTGGAAGTCAATTTTTTGATCACACTATTGTTGGAAACGCATTCAGTGGAATTGGTTGATGTTGGATTTCTATTCTGAATAATCTGGTTAGATCGAACTAGGTTGTGTGTGAACTATTGATTATTGGGACAGATAGTGAGAATTTCAGAACATGTTATTCCATTGGATGGATGTCTATTCAATTAGACTGAACGTTCTTCTTAAATCATTTTATTTGATTTTTTTTTTCTTAAATCATTTTTCTTCGATTTCTGAAGTGAGAAATATTGTATGAGAGCGCCGTTAATCTAGAGTTGATTTCCCTGCCGCGTTACATTATTTCTGGTTATGTTGAAATTTTTAATTGTAAATTTTTTCTTCATTTTGCACTTCTACATTTTATAACACATAATTTGTAGGAGGCATTTATCTTTTGGTAAGATAAACGCCTCAAAAGCAAGGGGGTGTGACGATGTGTGACAAATTCTGTGTCATAGCCTCGTGACCCAATTGCTTGTTTTCAAAATTAAAATTTTTGAACGGACCTTTGTTGAAATTCACCCGTGATACATCAGTATCGCTAGCAAGGTCAGATTGTTGCATAACTTTAGGCCAGTGTCCAGCACCTTCGAGATCAAACATACCACGTGAGCGGTCACGTGATGCGTTCAATGCAGTTTCATAAAAACGATCATAACGCGCCAAAACTCTCACTCACTTCCAGACCGGCAGACACACCAAGCAGCTTTAACATAGCTCCGTCCCGCCGCCATACCAGAGTCGTAAGAGAGTCGAAGATGAACCCGCGCTAGAGCAGTAAAATCTACTTTGAAGAGGTAACAATAACACGTCTACTTCTTACAGTATCTATTGCATTTGTTGATTGTATTTTGTAATTGAATTGACGTATGTATTTTGTGCAGCTTAGCGCTATTTTAGCCAAAGCACGTGTTTCGATGTAAAGGGACAAATCTAAAAGTTATTGTATATAAATTATTGTAACTTTTTCTTATCTTTAATTTATATAAATCTTAAATTCACTAGTGCCGCCAGTATGTCTGTGCACGTGGTGAATTCTTCTTTGTAATTCAAATTGTTCTTGCATATAATTTTTCGTGTAAAATTGTAAAGCATTCATGCTTCATTTTGAATTAATCCTTTGTGTGAATTCCAATTTTTAATGCTGTAAATATTTGAGAATTCATACGTTCGTGTAATGTTATATGTAACACACACGTGGACCACAATGTATATTTAAATATAACCATATTTGAATTGTAAACGACACGATAGTCAAAGATTCTAAATTCAGAACCTTGAACAAAGAAACATGTGCTTGGGTTTTGCGAATATACACGCAAATAGTTACAGAGCCCAAAATCCTTTGTTTCAGCCGGGTTCTTCTTATGTTATTCCTCTCTACCTTCGTACTTCTTGAGTCGTACACCGACTCGGGTGTCTTCATGGCCCATACGTGAACTATGCAGAAGTACCTCGTGTTAACTACGGTTAACGAGTCGTCGCAAGTACATTAGCGATGCAGTAATTGAGTGGACGATTGACTGTTATGCTATGCAGTACTGACGATGAGCCAAAGGATGTGGACAAGTTCTAACCAGTTGAACCCCACATGCGACCAAGAGTGTAGTTAAGTATATCTACTAGGGTCCAGAATCAAGTGACTATTTGGCAAGGCAAAGAAATTCTCGTTAAGACTTTTAACCAGGACGGTAGAATTCTGAATAGAATTTAAGACATCGCGCTCGGAATAATCGTTGCTGTTAATTGTTAAACTTATTAAATCTTATTTCATTTTGTTAAGAACCTCTTTTTGTAGTAAATTGTATGCATATAGACCAAATGCGGATTGGATGGGGGCTGTCTGAGCTAAACGAATGACGTAATGAATGCATATGAATCTAAGAGAGTTTTTAACGATTTCCAATCTAGCTAATGTACGCAAATTATCAGTTTCGTAAATCTGTGATCTAGACTACAAAGATGCATTTTTAATTTAGTCGAATGATGATTTGAGCAACCAGTCTGTTTAGGTTAAACGAGAAGGAATTAATTTAAATAGTAAATTAAAGTTCTATAATTTCCTAAGCAGGGTCTTTAAATAAATACTGGAAACGTAACACAGTCATACATGCTAATATACAGAGTCATACTCGCTGACCTAATTGTATGCAGTCAAACATCAAACTAATATACAGAGTCATACTCGCTGGTCTAATTGTCTACAATCGCACACAAATACACACGGTCATAGTCACTGATCTAATTGTATGCAGTCATACACAAGTCATGCTCGCTGACCTAAGTGTATACAGTCACACATACTAATATACACAGTCATATTCGCTGACCTAATTGTAAACAATCACACATAGTGATATATACAGTGATACTCGCTAATGTAGATACACAGTCATATAGTTTGATACGATATGCAAACATACTATATACAATCATACGCATTATACAAAATATCTTTACTTTTATATACTCACAACCATACACGATTATAAACTCATAGTAATACAGATGATGTACGTACAGTAATACAGACTGATATATATTCAAATTCGCGGACACAACCATACAGGTTTATAAACTCATAGTAATATACATGTTGTACATATAGTAATACACATTGATATACAGTCAAATTCATTGACACAACCACACACGATAGCATATAGCAACACACGCTAACATACACAATGATATAACAGTTATATACACTGATAACTAAGATATACGGCTGACATTTATACAGCCATGCAAACTTACATAAATTATACACAACCTTAGGCGCGAATACCCATAGTCATTCTCGCTGACTCCGGTCATGTGTGATAACATACAACCTTTACTCGCACATACGGCTCAACTATGCACGCCAGTATCCACACATCGACACACGATGATATTCAGATGATGATGATGATAATAATAATAATAATACTCCCTCTCTCTCTTTCACACACAGGTCGTACTCGCTGATATGCAACGACAGAAAACGTTCTTGGAACACGACAACTAGTACCTTTCTCATATTTCTCTCTCAGGATCCTAAGGCTGGAGACGATTTTAGCTCTGTGGGCGCTGTTTTTCAGTCCCAATTCCCGAATCTCGGCTTCAGTCGCGTATATCAGGTCCTGTGGAAAAAGGGGACGCAACTAAGATATATCAACCAGAACACCCCCATCCTTTATCATTAGTAACACTTGACGATGGACAGATGGATGACGTTATGGACTGTTGATGATGGTGATGATTAGGACACAAACACACGCATGGCACACTTTTATAGAACACGTACACACCCACACACCACGCAGACTCAAGGCAGTACATGTATATAATAAATTAACATGCAATCCGCATTATAGCTTCAGCTATCTCGATCACACATTGTATACAATACAAAGAATGTTTTAAGTACTGTCTGATAATAGAAAGCAGTCTTTACTGACATTCACCTTAAAATATAAAACAGATGATATATGAGTCCAAATATGCCCACAATTCATTAATTTTAACAAACTCCATCACAAAGTAATCCACTACATATAGGGCACACATAATTAATTTTAATAAACTCCATCACAAAGTAATCCACTACATATAGGGCACACATAATTAATTTTAACAAACTCCATCACAAAGTAATCCACTACATTTAGGGCACACATCATTAATTTTAACAAACTCCATCACAAAGTAATCCACTACATATAGGGCACACATCATTAATTTTAACAAACTCCATCACAAAGTAATCCACTACATATAGGCACACATAATTAATTTTAACAAACTCTACCACAAAGTAATCCACTACATATAGGGCACACAACATTAATTTTAACAAACTCCACCACAAAGTAATCCACTACATATAGGGCACACATCATTAATTTTAACAAACTTCACCACAAAGTAATCAACTACATATAGGGAACACACTCAAAATTATGTTCGTGCCTGAAACACTCTATCTGAATGCTCCATTCATCTATGCACCTTACAGACATTTGTATTGAAAAAAACGCGCCTGCTTATTAAATAGAGTAAGCATTACGAGCTGTCATAAATCGTGTCCCATCAACACTATAATAAAGTAACTCGGCCACTACACTAACTGATCAATGAAACTCACCGAAAGATGCGTCCAGGAATGACCGCTGAAGACAACCGCTGAATACACAAACCCGGCGCTCGACCGACTGAGTGTTCCGACACCCCGAACCAAGCACTTACGTCCGATGACGAGAACAATATTAATACACAATCTCTACGTCGAATCTGAACGTTAACACACCGAGTCGGACTGATAGAAATGGCTATATCCTCTCTCTCGCTGGTCACGTGACAATACAAAAGCAGAATCAGGAAACAAACAACTCGAACAGAAGCGCGAAAGTCGTCACATCCTTCCGTTCGAATGCCTGCCACCTTCCAGGGGCGCGCACTCTTGCCAATATCCACCACGTGAGTTCGTAGGACGGATTAGACTCATTAGCTGGAAACAAACCGTCGACAAGAAGACTATCTGAAGGAGCGCCAACAGCCTGTATACCGTGTACCTGACAACTAGCTTCTGGCGCTTTCTGCTACCTGACGCACAAACCTTACTGGCCGGTAAAGAACAGACGGGTTTCGTTCGACAGTAGTCAAGCCATGTAACCCGTCCGTGTAGGATTCAATGTCAAGTAGCAAAAGCAGACCGCCCTATTGTGTGTGTAGGGGGGTGTTTCTGATTTAATAAGAGCAGTGCCATAAGGTTTGTTTGTATTTCCCCCTCCACCCCGCTTTCAGGTATGCCAGATTAACTTGCTCTTCTTGAGATGGACGGAAAGAACGACAACTACGCGCGGAGTGCGTGTTAACTCTCCCGACTCACTCATGGAGAGACTCCGCTTCGTTACTAAAAATAGATCATCTCGACAATGAGTGTACTGTGACTGTAATGAAGAGAAAACAAGCGATGGCCAGGTTACATAAAGAACAACCCTTATTCTTTCTTTTTCCTTATCGTCCGGCCTAAAAAAAAAAAGCCATTAAAAAATCATCAGTTGCAATTAATTTTGTGATGGACTGAAAAATAAACTTGTATCCACTGATAACGTATACATTTATGCATTAAAAATTCAACCATCTAAACTCTCTCATTACGAGCGTCACAACAGATTGCTATATAAATTATATACCTTACATACTCGAGTATTGGTCGAGAAATATGTTAACCTTTTGAAACAAATAAATACTGAGCTTCGACTTATAGTCGAGTCGCAAAATCTGCCGACAATAATTTATGGTAAAAATCATAAAATGTTAATGTATAATCATTACCAGTAGGTTATCGCTCTTAGTCAACAAAGCCTTTATTATCGCTATTGAGCATAGAAATATTAGCATACATTCCAATAATATATTTATATCACGTAATTTTACTTCAACATTTCGGAATGGCGAGGCGAGGCTGTGGCAGGTCAGGTCAGAAAAGTGCGGGAAACTACGCTTGACAAATCGTGGACTGCAGTGATAATATTTCTGTTTAATATTTAGTATAGGCCATCGATCGTGGACTGCAGTGATATATTTCTGTTACAGTTTAATATTTAGTATAGGCCATCGATCGTGGACTGCAGTGATAATATTTCTGTTTAATATTTAGTATAGGCCATCGATCGTGGACTGCAGTGATAATATTTCTGTTTAATATTTAGTATAGGCCATCGATTGTAAATGCGAAGAGGGTCTATATACCTCTATGGTAAGACTGTAGAATGTAATTTTAAAAATTATGGAACACAATTTACTGCTGTCTGTAATATGTAGGACTATAACATACCGGTACTAAATTTCTTATACAAACCGGAAGCCGAAAGCGCCCCTACATAAAGAAGAAGAAGGAGCGCATCAGTCTGATCTTTGAGCTGACTGAGATGTTTCTGTTTTTCCAAACTGTCTTCAGCATTGCCCTTGCTGTTATTGTCAGCGCAATCCTGGACAATATTTCTGGTTTTGATCCCTCGTCTGTCATGATGGCTTCTAAGTTCTTGAATTTATTAACTATTTCCAATTTCCGATCACCAATCATGATTTCATTGCCAATGCCACTGGTGTTGTTGGTCATCAATTTGGTCTTCTCTGCACTGATTTACACACCAAAAGCAGTAGCTGTCCTGTCCAGTTTTCCCACCAACTGAGCTAGCTCCTCATTTCCTGCAAGGCCATCGATGTCATCAGCAAAGCGTAAGTTCGTTATTGTTCTGCCTCCATTACTGACAGTTCCTTCATGGTCTTCCAGAGCATCTGTCATGATTCTTTCAAGGAAGATTTTGAAGGGAATAGGGACAAAATGTAAGCAGCCTTGTTTTTATTACGGGTACCTAAAAGGTGATTTTATATAAAATTATTGATAAAAAAATGGAATAATTTAAAAGTGTAAAATGCTACTATAGAAATGTCTCATTGCTGTCCTCAGTCAAAGAGTTCAACTAAATAAACTTAAAAAGGCGTTATTAGGCCTGGATTATGAAGCACACCAAACCGGAAATAGGCCAACGAGAACTTATCAACGCAGAAGGCCCAGACACCATTCAAAATGGAGAGATGCAGAGTTTAAGTACATGATCATACCACATAAAATAATAAATATGTCATTCCCCCAACCCCTCCACCAAACCAGAAACTAGTGCAGACAAAATGTATCACAAAGGGAAGTAGAAATACATATTGCACACAACATTATACAAGCAGTGAAGTGTAAACAAATTACCGACACATAAGTACATACTCACACAAACACATATACACACGCGCCCAATATAGTCCATGCATATTCCATGTAAAACAGTTGTGAATCATATAAAAAATTAATGCTATGTTTATTTGGGATATTATAATACGCCCCCCCCCAAAAAAAAAAAAAAAAAAAAAGAAATAAGAAAAGGAGAAAGATAAAAAAATTTAAAAAATCCCAGAACCACTTTTGTATAAAATCCCCACCACATTCTTTACTGAAACAAAAACATGGGAGAGATTACCCTACTGAAGTAGAATACCCTATTGACGTAGATTACCTTACTGACGTAGATTTCTAATTAATATTCTAGACTACACTCCACAGGAGCTGCTACACATCGTAAAGAAAAGACAAGAACAAGAAATTAATAATAATTAATTTTAAAAAAAACACTCCCAATAAAACATCCAAACAATGCACATGTCAATGTGACGAATTAGACAAGTAATCAGCTCCTGATGAGCCGACCAGCAGCGTGACCGGAAGAGCGCTCAACAGGAAACTGACAAGTAAGTCAGTCAGCCACACGTGCAGAGAGATTGACCGAGTGCAGGCGTCCATTAACCGACTTGCCGGTTGCCTAACACAAGTGGCTTTTGTTGTGCAGTGTGGCAATCTGCGTGTTATCGGCTTCTGGCGCCAAGCCTTGCATCCGTTAAAAGTAAACACGGCGTAACTTTGTACACGTACCGGTTAAAGGAGCGCATTTCAGTTAAAGGTCTTTTGTTGTCTCACAAAGAAAATGAGCGTAAGGGAAACAGCTCGGCTCTTGTTACACGCCAAGACGAGAAGAGTTCTGGTAACAGGACACAGAAGTAAAGGACACTGGCAATGGTAGTGAAGGACAACAGGAATGAGTAGAAGACATTTTAATGCAGGGGTCTTAAACTCAATTTGCTCGGAGGGCCAAATAAAGACTTGTAAAGTAACCCGAAGACCGCATCACCAGAACAATTTTTTTACAATGATAAAAAGTCAATAAAAAAGACAACATAATAAGAATATAGTGAGTGCTTTACAAATTTTATTTAATGTGAATTTTCATTGGATTGACTGATGTTGGTAAAGAAACTTCTTTGTTTGTATAATGCTGATTTAACTAGTATAACTGTAACTTCTCTAACGCATCATATTTCCCATGGTGCATTGTTTTGTAATGTCGACATACACATCATATTTCCCATGGTGCATTGTTTTGTAATGTCGACATACACATCATATTTCCCATGGTGCATTGTTTCGTAATGCCGACTCACGTTGTACTCCTTTGGAACAGTTATCGTCTGTTGACAAACGAGACATTGAATTTTACCTCTAACCTCAGTGACAAAATATAAATCCTCCAATTTTACTTGAAAAACTCTCTTTTCGTCCACGAGCTTTCTTCTTTTCTAAACAGAAGACATTTATATGGGCACTTATTTTTATAAAAATGTAGCAAAATCTACTTGGTTACTTACACTATATAAACCGGATATCCGCATTGGGCGTGGCAATTATAATCAATCAAAAGACTACAAATAAATAAGAACTTCTTATTGTTAAGACGGCATTAACATCAGCGCGGCGAGAGAAAAATAAATGAATGTCATTCTTTTGAAAATCCCAAAATGCTTCGCGGGCCGCACAAAATGCCCTCACGGGCCGCATTCGGCTACAGGATCTCAGAATTTGGGCAAAGGAAGGATACTAAACCTTAACTTGGGGGTGGGGGGAGGTAGGAAAGTCAGCATCTTACTAATGGGTAAGGGGTTGGGCGGAAGGGGAAATGCCCTGGGGACCAAGGGTTTTAGATGGCATTAAAGTTTAGGAAAATCTTTGATGGTCATGGCTCCAACCCGGATCTCATTGTGTGTGTGTGTGTGTGTGTGTGTGTGTGTGTGTGTGTGTGTGTGTGTGTGTGTGTGTGTGTCTGTGTGTGTGTGACTCTCACGAAGTCCTAGGTGGTGTGTGATACTAGTCCTTTTTTCAAGACAACCCCCCTCCCCAACTTCGACCCAAATTGTCTAGGTACCATTTGCCATTATTCGCTACTGAAGAAATGGTACGAGGACTGTGATTATAGGACACAAAGACTGTGGTTATAAATCAGAAATATATTAATGGAGAGAGAGAGAGAGAGAGAGAGAGAGAGAGAGAGAGAGAGAGAGAGAGAGAGAGAGAGAGAGAGAGAGTATGTGCCAGTGTGTGTGTATGTGTGCGTGTGTGTGTGTGTGAGTGTGTGTACATGTATGCGTGCGCGCCCCTTATAAATGAATCAGTGGACAGGATCACGGACGAGTCGTGGGAAAAAAATGTCTATCTCTGGCATGTGTTGATATTTTAATTTAAAAGTCTCGGTACAGCTGTTGTAGTGTTTAGTAGGACGGGCGGATGCTGCCTGCAAATGTCAAATTCCTTCGCCATTTTACCTAGAATGCATCTGAAACTATGTGCCAGATTTTGTTTTAAATATGTCAATAAAATACCTCACCTGGTCATATTTAGGCCACGTTTGTTTTAAAAATGTCAATAAAATACCTCACCTGGTCATATTTAGGCCACGTTTGTTTTAAAAATGTCAATAAAATACCTCACCTGGTCATATCGTGTGAACGCACTAGTTTCATTGATTCTGTCAAAAGTATTTTCTAGACATGCGCACTCTACTCCTACAGAAGCTTCTGAAAAGTGAATCTAATAGCTTAAATAATAAATATATAGTAACAGCGAAGCTTCAAGGTCGTCGAAAGGTGAAAGCAAAAAAAAACAACAAACAAACAAACACCAGCGTGTACGCTCTTCACATTTCCTCCCTCCTTTCTTTCTGCAAATCTGTCCGTCTCTCTCGCTTTTTCTGCTACACAAATCTGTCCGTCTCTCTCGCTTTTTCTGCTACACAAATCTGTCCGTCTCTTTCGCTTTTTCTGCTGCACAAAGCTGTCTGTCTCTTGCTTTTTCTGCTACACAAAGCTGTCCCTCTCTCGCTTTTTCTATTACACAAATCTGTCCGTCTCTTTCGCTTTTTCTGCTACACAAATCTGTCCGTCTCTCGCTTTTTCTGCTACACAAAGCTGTCCGTCTCTCGCTTTTTCTGCTACACAAATCTGTCCGTCTCTCGCTTTTACTGCTACACAAATCTGTCTCTCTCGATTTTTCTGATACACAAATCTGTCTCTCTCGATTTTTCTGATACACACAATAGCTTCACGACAAACCAGAGCTGTAATAAAGGCATGAATACTTACAGGAACTAGAAATAGGAGAGCCCTACAAAAGACAGAGTCTCAAGAAAATAATGAAAATATATTAAATCTAAAATGGCGACGACGACGATGATAGTCGAAAGGCACACGAACTCAAAGAGATGATAATTGTACATATTTTAAAATCTATTTAAGAAAACGCCACGGCAACGAGGAAAACGGTGACAATGATATTAATAATTAATGCTTATCATACCTCCACCCCGGCGTAATTTCCGAACACGGGTAGATACATCTGAAGCCCCAGGGCCTCCAACCATGTGTGAATGGCGATGTGTCGACCCGCCATTGCCTGTCGCTTATAACGTTGTTCTAGCACCAGCCTGCAAAACACACCAGACAAAATATGGCACCTAATTATAAACAAAACACAAATAAGCAATTAAAAGCGGATCCAATAGGTCAGTTCCGTTCCCCCTCCCCCTCACTCCCACCACCTACTGCAGAGCGGTACGACGGGCTTTATTACACAAGCACCGGATAAATTAATTACGCCAGACTTCTCTTGTCGCGTGAAGAACTTTCACGACTTGCTAATCGAGAGAACAACACATTTTAATTACCCTCCCCTCCCCTCCCTCTATCCCTCCCCCTTAACACCAGCACAACATCTCAAACAGAAAATGCATATAAACCCTACGCCCATGTGTAGGTATTCTCTTCTCACTAGATAACCAGAAATGATATACGACAAACATTTCCATAAAAGAGAGACAATAATCAATAATAACAATACAACAACTAAAATTTGTAATCGAGCTATTATTAGAAACAATACTTTAATAACTTCCAGAATTTTTTTTTAATGATTGGCACTGTAAAAACAAACCTCAGTGCAATAATGTTTATTTTAAAATTTGCTTTTGACAAAAAATTCTTCATAATGTGTAAAAGTTTTGTGTTTGGCAACAGGTTTTAGTCTAGTTGTCTTTTATTCTTTCATATGTTGAAACATGTATGAAGATACACAATAATTAATGTTTTGAAAAGCTGAGTACAGAAATAGGATTGATAAATAATTTGGATATTTGTAAGCATAAACATAGGCAGAGAGAGAGAGAGAGAGACAGAGACAGGGAGAGAGAGTACATGTTAGAGAATGGGAACAGAAAGAAAAAAAAAGGGGGGGGGGAGGAGAGAGAAGTGAGAAAGGGAGAGGAAAGGAAGAAAGAAAATAATAGTAAACAGAAAAAGAGGCTCGGGGAAGGAGAGGTGGGAGAGAGAGAGAGAGAGAGAGAGAGAGAGAGAGAGAGAGAGAGAGAGAGAGAGAGAGAGAGAGAGAGAGAGAGAGAGAGAGAGAGAGAGAGAGAGAGAAAAGATTGAAAAAGGAGGAAGAGAAAAAGAGAGAATGAAGTTATAAAATGCATCAGTTCTACCAAATGTACTTTAAACAAATCCACTTAAACAAGTAAACAAATTCACTTGGACAAATAAACAAATCCACTTGGACAAATAAACAAATCCACATGGACAAATAAACAAATCAAATAAATAAATCCACATGGACAAACAAATCCACTTAGACAAATAAACAAATCCACTTGGACAAATAAACAAATTCACATGGACAAATAAACAAATCCACTTGGACAAATAAACAATCATCGTTAACGCTTTTTGTCAGTCCTGTTTTCCGCATGACTCAGCTTTTTATATTCGTGTGAATTTATTATTTTTATAAAAAGTAATAAATCCAATATCTTACAATGCATTTTATCTTCATCTGTTTTCCTTTATTCATCCATTAACTTTCTTGATAATATTGACCTTTGAAATGCACCAGACCCTCATACGACCACTAAAATTGTTAATAATAAAATCTTGCACTGGGATCGGAATGTCGTAAAACAAAGGGGCAGTATCGCACCATGTCAGAATAGGGTAAAATTCCACTCAATTGTTTCCCTTGAAATGCTCTCCATTAGTTTCTTTACTTAGGAGTCAAAGCTGAACCATGTATCATAGAGCAAAGCCCATCTATTAATATTTCTTCACCCTACAAAGATAATTGACATACTATATAGTAGTAACTGACTAGTGACTATAATAATCATAAAAATTAATCGGCAATCGCTGAAACAGTTACTGTCAAGCAAAATGTTAAAATTGATATACAAGTGACAAACAATACGTACATTTATTGCAATAAAGTAGCAAAGAAATCCCACCCCCACTCCAGAAAAAAAAAAAGAGAAGGAATACATTTTCATGCTGTCAGTCATTATTATAATAAACCAAACGGACATTGTTTTAATTTTTTTTGTTGTGAGCGACTGGATATGTTTTATATTTAGCGTTCTTATCTTGCCTGTTTGTTCGTAGTAGTTTGGTTTATTCAGACAAATGACGTCAGCTATATAAAAGAAACGTACACAAATGATTCAGTTATGTATACAACCATGCACAAACGAATTTAATGAAGAAAATTAAACTACCGACTGCAACTATTTGCACAAAGTTACACAAACGACTTGATCTATTTCTAAAATATTACACAAACGACTTCAACTATTTCTAAAATATTACACAAACGACTTCAACTATTTCTAAAATATTACACAAACGACTTCAACTATTTCTAAAAAATTACACTAAAAAAATCCAATTTCTTGTACACATAAAACAACTCTAGCTTACTTACCAAGCTAATTCTATTGCTCCAACAAACAACAAACAACAAATTATACAACAGACTTCCATTAGGTAAATGAACCTACAATCTAACAACTTCACTTATTCGTAGAAAAGACTTCAACTACTTATTATACAATCGACTTCTACGCAAAACAAACAGCTGCAAGTCTAAAAACTAACGACTGAGTTACTCAAAACAAACAACGAGAACATTTCAGTGAAGCATCCCAGAATTTCGGCTACAAGTATAAAACTTGACTATCAACTCCATCAGACACCCGTTGTGATGATATTAGGAGATTTGTGTATGGATACCTGGAAGAAATAAAGTGTGTGTGTGTGTGTATGTATGAGCGTATGCGTGTGTGAGTGCATGTGCGTGTAACAGCATGCATGTGTCTGCGTATTTGCGTGTGCGTGCGTATATGTGCGTACGTTTGTGTGTGCGTAATAAAACAATATAAAAGCATACAGGGATGGATATGCACACTTCAATGGACTTAGGTCTAGGGGTCAAAGGGAGAGCCAGTTTAAAAAGTGCACGCTCTGATTTTCTTTTAATACCCGAAGAGTAACGTACTTTTCACGCTGTTGAACTTCCCTTATTTTGCGTTTGTCTGTCTGTCCCTCCCATCCCGTCACTCATCTTTAAAGCGCAAGGTTACTGCTGCCTAGTTTTAAAGCTTTAATGATACATCGTTATCGAAAACGGATGTTTAGACAGCCGGCTAAAGAGGAATAACTCATGCGCTGGATTGATTATCAGAGAGTAATTAAAAAGTATTTAAGACAAGCTGAATCCTGTAAAAAACACACACAAAATAAATCAGTCATACGTAAAGCGAAAACTTATTCGCAAATTGACGTCTGGCCAAATGAAAGTAATGGAAAATCACTCATGCTTCCAGCAAGTTCACAGCTGGACGCCACTGTTCAGCCACACGAAACGAGAAGGAAAATCATCTATGCTTCAATAAACGTGTAACCCGAGACCCCACATGCTTGGCCAAGGAAAGAAAAGGGAAGTCACACGCATCAAGAACTGTGCACGCATGCGCGAAAACATGATAAATTCCTGTAAACCTAGAGAGCAAATTTGCTCCAAGATGGCATGTCTGGTGTCTACTGTGGCACCTGCAATCCAAGTCTTCACACTACGAGCATAAAGGAAATACTGTTCTGTTTCAGACTGTGATGAGAATCAAAGACTTGTTCAGAAACCTTCGTTCACATTTGAATCCCCCTGGCCGGCAGAGTGTGTTGCTCAGCTCGTGAGGAATTCGAACCGGAGGAGCGGGGGTGGGACGGCCTTCAGAGCAGAGTCATTGCAGTATGGTTGTCAACTGCCACAGCTAAGAGATGACACAACTGTATGCAGGGACCGACATTCTCAAGAAAAGGCCGCCATCTTGAATGTTCTAATAAAAATTGTACATAATTCTACACCGGACAAGATCTCAAATGAACGACTCACTGTGTACGTAACAATGCGTGTGAAACATCTTACGAATGTGAAATAGTAAAGAGCAAGCCAGACAGTGACCCCACCCCCACTTGCGAAAGAAAGTAGGTATGTGAGAGATTACATGTCTATAAGAGTGTGCTCGCGTGAGAGAAAGTATACATGCGAGAGACTACATCAGTGTGCACAAACCGTGGCCCGAGACAGGGCTCTGTGCGGCCCCCTGGAGGACTTTAGGATGTTACCATTATTTGTGGCCTGCAAGGAGCTCTTAACATTAATCTGAACACGGGAGTAATGCAAACGTTGAAATTTTATTTTTTTTGTCCCACCCCTCCCCCGCTGACCTATCCACTCAGAATCAGTAGTAGACATTTATCACATTATTTCATTATTTATGGTTTTTTTTTTTTCTACTGAGCCATCAATCAGTAATCTGACTTGCTGCCCTCCACGCACTATCAATTGGAAATTTGGCCCTCTCGCCTAAAACGTTTGTACACCCTTACTACATGTTTAAGAGTGTGTGCCCGTGTGAGAGAAAGTATGCAAGTGCATGTTTGTTTGCGCGTATCTCGAGAGTGCATATGTAGGAATGTACGTTTGTGTGTGATTTTGTGTGTGTGTAAGTTCTAGAGACTACATTATATGTGAAAGACAATATATATATATGGATTTACTGAACATTAGTTGTGCTAGGATATGATTTTTAATAAGAGTGATCAAACAATCAATAATTAAAAATATTATCTATTTACATTAAAGAACAGGACTATCGGCCAATAACAGCAAACTAATAATCGATTAACAGAATATGTAAAAGAAGCTGATTGTACAGCGTGATAAACATGACTGCTAAAATACAAGCAAATGATGAATTGAAAAAGGAATATAAATTTTTATAAAAAATAAACCCCATCAAAGTCGAGATCGCAATGCTTCATCTCAGCACATTAGACACAACAGTGAGAGCAAGTGACAGAGGGAATAGACAGAATGAGATGGAGAGAGAGACTGGAAATAGAAATTGGAGCGATTGTTTTTCAGTTCGTCCTGTCCGTCCACATTTCACATTCAAGCCTGTACGTGTGCACTCACACAACCGACTTTACCCCGCATACAGAACCCCCCTCCCCGAACATCGTGGTGTCTTGTGTGCGAGAGTTTGTTTATTTTCCATCTTGTAAACTTGGTGCGTCGTCGGCTAGACCACTACCCCCTCCCGGGTGGTGGTAACACTGAAGAGAGGTGTGTGTGTGGGGTCGGATATTAGTAATATGTTGACTGAAGGAAATAACTATACTGTTAGCACCACACTTGACGAGGAATAACTAAGAAATTGACAACCATTTCTATCACACAAGAAACAGCACTTATAGTCTTATACGATCTGATAACCGTCCCCTACCTCCCACAACAGCCACTTGAGCCACCCAACAACGTTTATTTATACGACTCCGGGTACCGGGTAGCGAAAGATTAGGCCGTGTTGGATAAATGTTGGCCTATTTTGGCGTCACCCACGTATACATGTAAATTGTAAAGGAAGGGATTGTTTTGTTGACACTACAAGTATACATGTAAAGGAAGGGTTTGTTTTGTTGACACTACAAGTATACATGTAAAGGAAGGGATTGTTTTGTTGACACTACAAGTATACATGTAAAGGAAGGGATTGTTTTGTTGACACTACAAGTATACATGTAAAGGAAGGGATTGTTTTGTTGACACTACAAGTATACATGTAAAGGAAGGGATTGTTTTGTTGACACTACAAGTATACATGTAAAGGAAGGGATTGTTTTGTTGACACTACAAGTATACATGTAAAGGAAGGGATTGTTTTGTTGACACTACAAGTATACATGTAAAGGAAGGGATTGTTTTGTTGACACTACAAGTATACATGTAAAGGAAGGGATTGTTTTGTTGACACTACAAGTATACATGTAAAGGAAGGGTTTGTTTTGTTGACACTACAAGTATACATGTAAAGGAAGGGTTTGTTTTGTTGACACTACAAGTATACATGTAAAGGAAGGGATTGTTTTGTTGACACTACAAGTATACATGTAAAGGAAGGGTTTGTTTTGTTGACACTACAAGTATACATGTAAAGGAAGGGTTTGTTTTGTTGACACTACAAGTATACATGTAAAGGAAGGGATTGTTTTGTTGACACTACAAGTATACATGTAAAGGAAGGGTCGCAACAAGAATAGGCTTGTCATAGTTTTGATATCATAAAAATGTTCCTTATATTATAATGAAGTGACACTGGAGCAATGACGTGTCTTTAGTTAGGCAGGCAGTAAAGCGCACGTATGCAAAAGCGAAAAAAAAAAAACAATGGAGAGAGAAAACATGACGGCAATGATGTGAAGGGAGAAGAGATAAATTGACCGGACTGCTAGAACTATGACATGACGGCAATGATGTGAAGGGAGAAGAGATATAAATTGACCGGACTGCTAGAACTATGACATGACGGCAATGATGTGAACGGAGAAGAGATATAAATTGACCGGACTGCTAGAACTATGACATGACGGCAATGATGTGAAGGGAGAAGAGATATAAATTGACCGGACTGCTAGAACTATGACATGACGGCAATGATGTGAAGGGAGAAGAGATATAAATTGACCGGACTGCTAGAACTATGACATGACGGCAATGATGTGAAGGGAGAAGAGATATAAATTGACCGGACTGCTAGAACTATGACATGACGGCAATGAAGTGAAGGGAGAAGAGATATAAATTGACCGGACTGCTAGAACTATGACATGACGAGAGGCACCCTCATCACCTTTAAATTGATTCCTTACAACCAGAGGACCGAGGTGGTGGAAAAACATTTTTGTGCAAAAGCACCCCCCCCCCCAACTTATTTCATTAAATCGGTAACTGTAAACCCTTAATATTTAGCTTAATAGAAAGAAACTTTCAATCGTGTAATAGAGAGAAGAGCATGTTCCTTTGCAAATGAGCCATATTTGGGTTCAGCATCATCAAGCAAGCAAATGGAGATACATACGACTCCTGTGCAAATAGAATTGACTGACCTGAATTCGCTCATATTCGAGAAAATCCGACTTTGACCAAAAGCCGGAAAGGTCAACCAGTCCCACCTTCCCCAACCTTAATTAACCCGTGTTATTAATATTGACTGTTTATTGCCCTAAAGTTAGAAACTGTAAATTTTGTCTGTTATTGACTTTTTATGTGTCTGATCGGAGCAAACTGTGTTAAGTACCAGGATGTGCATATAACACACGGTTTTGGTGACGTAATACTGGTTTGTTACGCTTGGCAAGCTCTAAATACTTTTAGTCGTCTCTTGGATCTTTCACGTATAGATTGGTATGACATTCCCATAATCCATTCTTTGACTATTGAGAAGGGTTTGATCACTTTTGTCTGAGCAGCATTCTTATTTGTCAGAGTGGGATAAGGTTTTACATGTACTATTTCCTCAGTGTGTGGTCGGATGCGTGGACCGCCATAAACAAGTATTAACTGAAATGATAGTTATTAAAAGGACATTCTCCCATACATACATGTCATAAGTGATTTGCTATTGCAGTAACTTGGCTAGACTGCTAATGCGGTAATTTGACAGGACTGATAATGAAGTAATCTGACTAGACTGCTAATGCGGTAATTTGACAGGACTGCTAATGAAGTAATCTGACTAGACTCCTAATGCGGTAATTGGACAGGACTGCTAATGTGGTAATCTGACTAGACTGTAAGATGCTAATAAAGACTGCAAGTATAACATAATTCGGCCAGATGATTAAGGCGATAATTAGGCAAGTTAATTAAGGTGGTAATTTGGTTAGACGGCAAAAGTGGTAATGTTCATGATTGTCACTTGATACTGTAAGTATTTCTCCAGTATAATTAGAGAAATAATGTAGCATTCTGGCAGCACTATCTATCTATCTATCTATCTATCTATCTATCTATCTATCTATCTATCTATCTATCTATCTATCTATCTATCTATCTATCTATCTATCTATCTATCTATCTGTCTGTGTATCTATCTATCTATCTGTCTGTCTGAAATACTTTAAGAATGGGGTAAAAGTGTAGGCTTTAGAGAATGGGGTAAAACAGTAGTCCAATGCACTGCTAACAATGTCATCTGCCTAACCCTGAACACATCAAGCAATGACAGACACCGCTTAGTCGGTCTGGATTGTTGAAGCGTTGAGAATGCAGCTAAGTACGTCACGTGCTTAAAAAATCTCCCTTCCTTTCTTTTTTCTGACAGGCAAACGCTTGAGCTTTTACCTTTATTTTCTTAACTATGTATATTTTTTCCCTCGAGGAAACGGAGAGTATAGAGTATGTTTTCCTTCCCCGTGTGAAGCTGTATTACCTCCCGTGTAGACTGTAAGAATGAAAGAAGAAAAAAAAAGAAAAGCAGCTAGCAGAGATTATATTTTAATGGGTACGGACGTCAAAATAAAACAATCCAGTATCCCCGAGCTCTTAAAACATTACAAGCAGTAGATATCTGCGTAAAGATTTGACGTCTCAGATTTAGACAAACAAAAAAAGGAACCCGGCACAAATAATTTAATATAGAGACAAAATAGAAAGGAAAATGCCAGCTGTTTCGATTCAATTCGCCCAAAAGGGAGAGAAAACGAGTTTTAGACACAATAAAGTAAACGCACGAATTAAATTATATATAAATATTCATTTTGAATGTTAAATCTTTAAAAAAATGTTCAAAGCGAAAGTAGCTGCAAGTGAAAAAGCGTGGTGGAAAACATTGCAGGTTTCTATTTTTAGTACGTGCTTTAAAACAAAGAGCGGGCAGGTCACCCTAGGTCACATTCTTGTCGCTGTGCAGCGGTCCGCTGTTACAACAGCTGAGACCTAATTAGGTGTCGGACTTAAATATTTTTTTGCATACTAATGTAAGTCTTTAAGTACACACATACACACACACAAATGCAAGAGTCGGGAAGCCAAAGTTATTTTTCGTACCGGTCCTCTGTCAGGATTAAATTTTGTTGTTTCTTCATTTTAGGCTTCATGTCCGTGTCCAACTTTCGCAAACAGGGCAAAAAAAAAAAAAAAAAAAAAACAAGAGAAAAAAAGGTTGTGATGGGGAAATTTGTTTTGGGAGAATGCAGTACAATGGGTATAGTGAAGGTTTGGGTGGGTGTCTAATAGGCTGTCAAGGGTAGCAACCATTGAATTTCCTATTTGTGATTTTCATAGCTAGATTTTGAGCGTACACACTGTAGCACAAGGGGTCCGATTTATTTTCCCATTAGGTGGATTAGACACTAAGTCCACCACCTTGAGCTAGGGAGTAGTTGAAAATTATCAGTCAAGTTTATTTTTCTACCCCAACAGGACATCGAACCCGGAACACTGAAGAGGCTTGTGTTCTATCCATTGGGTTGCCGGACCATCCCCTGGAAAGGATTCATCTCTAGTAAATGTTACCCAACCGCGAAACTTGCGCGCAATGAAGCAGGCCGAATAAAAGTCAATGCTAATCCTATTTCAAATCCTAACAGTGACACTGTATGATAATGACTGGAGTAACAGCGTTGTTATCTTTGTGTCGTAGACATCAAAACAACAAACACAAGCCTCTAACGTCATATACACATATACATAAAACGTCATACACAAGCCTCTAACGTCATATACACCTATACATAAAACATCATACATAAGTCTCTAACGTCATATACACATATACATAAAAACGTCATACGCACGTATCTAAAATCGTCACAAGCACGCCTTTATAAATGTCACACACACCTCTACACAATGGGTACGTTTCTCTCTCTCTCTCTCTCCTGCCATGATTATACAGAGAGCAGCCATTATTGTCATAAGCGGCTAGACGTGAGCGCGCCACTGGTTTCAACCTTTACAGACTACGGAGTTCTTGTAAATTGGACTCGCGCGGCTGCACGGGGTATCAGAGGTGATGGAAACGCTGATAATCGCTTTAACAAGGTGGTTGACCTTCATGTACTTTAACACGCCATTGGTTGTGAACGGTGAAAGGAGGGGCGTGGAAGACTTTCGCCTGTTGCAGATGAAAGAAGATTAAAAAACGGACGATGTTTAAAAATGCACTGCGCACTAAACCGACGGACGCTGTTGATGTCACGTGACTAGCCACGCTTCATCAGGTCAGGAACTATGACGAGGAATGTTGTTCTACTTATTTCCCTTAGTTCTGACAGGAAAGGACCTAAAATAGCCCGCTGAATAGAGAGAAAAAATTCTGAATATTATTATGGACAACTGCTTCAGAAGATATGGAAACAATCTTTAAAAAAATACCTTGCTGCTACTGGTAAATTTATCCGTTGAGAACAACAAATTGCATTTGTGTCTAAAGACGCAAGTTGTCTGTTTACTAAATTAACATTTGTGACACTGTTGATGTAGGTTGTATGTTTACTAAAGGACATCGTATCACTGTGGATAAAGGTTGTCAGTTTATTAAAGGACACTGTGTCACTGTGGATAAAGTTGTCAGTTTACTAAAGGACATTGTGCCCCTGTGGATAAAGTTTGTATGTTTACTAAAATACATTGTGTCCCTGTGGATAAGGGTTGTATTTTTATTAAAGTACATTGTGTCATTGTGGATAAAGGTTATCTTTTTACTAAAGTACATTTGTGTCATTGTGGATAAAGGTTGTCTTTTTACTAAAGTACATTTGTGTCACTGTAGATAAAGATTGTCTTTTTACTAAAGTACATTTGTATCACTTTGGATAATGAATGCATACTAAAATAACATTTGTGTCACTGCGCATGAAAAGTGCTGTTTAATTTTACTTGATCACAGACTGATCTGCTTTCAAAAATTCATAGATAAGGAAAGCAAGCAAATCCTCACACAAAGCACACATACACACACAGCATACATACACGCATGCGCGCGCAAATCCTGGGTCAACAATTTGGCAGCATTCATTAGCAAGCGCAGAAAGCTCAACATGCGGACGTCAGCTTAAGTCAACTGATCTCATAATAACAGGCGGCGCGCTGACAAATCGAACCCGCTTGCTGCCAGAACGTGATTGTAAGACGAAAGCGAAGGGAAACCAAACCGTCACATTAAAATCTCTGGGAAGAAAGATTAATGTGTACGTTAAAATAAGAAAACTGTAAGTCTCAGCGTACTAATTTAGCGTCTCAGGTATCGCAATGAAAAATGTCTTTCCAGAGCTGTGTATAACGCAAAACGCCTTCCATCGAGCATGTGGGAGTTTTTTTTCCACATGGCCAGCTTTTATGTTGCATTGTCGGTTCAAAGCATTCATTAAAAAAAAAATGACAGTCAAGGTTATTTGCTCGAATTTGCACTCGCATTATGACTTGTTTCCAAATGGCTAGCTGTATCTTGACTTGTTTCCAAATGGCTAGCTTTATCTTGCATTGCTTGTTTGGACAACTTTGCTCTGTCCACAATATCTGACTAAAAGTTTACATTCCTCTTGCTCTACTGTTTAGAAAATAAATGTAATATATTTACACTCTCTCTCTTTACGTCTTTCACTTCCTTCCTCTCTCTCAAACACATATACACACTCACAAAGTAACATATACAACCATTCAGACTGTATAATACTCAAAAGTAGAGTGTGTTTAACTGATCAAATACTTCAATTTATAGTGCTATAATATGCTTGGTCTCTTTCTCATACACAAAGGAAGAAATACATTCAGACATACAAACTCTTTACAGTGTGTTCCTTTGATTAAATGCTTCCATTTATTCTGCTATAATACAAGAATTGCGGGTCGCATCTTCATAACTTCCTATAAATTGTGAAATCGACAATTTCTGTTGTGGTAATTGTAAACAGTGTTCATGGGAATGGGAAATAAGAAAATATGTAATTAGTAAATAGTGCTTGAAAATTTCTCTCTCCCATACAATGTAAGTACATTTTCACATGGCCAGGAAGGAAGGAAAGAAGGAGGGAGGGAGGAAGTGGGAGAGAAAGAGGGAAGGAAGGGAGTTACAGGTCATTTGCTAAATGATGGTCGAATTTTCACTCGCAATGTGACTTATAATCAATCCTTCCAATAATCAAGTTCATTGTGTTCCTAGCAATGCATTCATTTTAATTTTTCACCCATCATCATGGGCGGCAAATACTCTAGTGCAGAAATATTGGATAATTTTATACACGAAATTAATTTTATAAAATTTCATTTGCAATTTGGTGCTTATGTCCGGCTCTGTGATGGCGGATAAGAGTGAAATAGTCCCACAAGTACCTAGTGAAAACATTGCATAAATGCTATTTTGAAGATCACGATTATCGCCCCTGGAAATAGCACCATTGAACGGCATATCACACTCATTTACATATCTGTCTT
The DNA here is from genome assembly GCA_028829895.1 of Sinotaia quadrata. NCBI lineage: Eukaryota > Metazoa > Mollusca > Gastropoda > Architaenioglossa > Viviparidae > Sinotaia > Sinotaia quadrata. The sequence goes on from CM054180.1 coordinate 105,543,673, forward strand.
CTGCTAATGTCCAGCCATGAGCGGGTAATAGTAGGAACACGTGCGAGAATTTTACACCCTATTTGTTTAACTGATTTCATCCTGTGGCATTGGATCTGAAGCGAGCGTCCTTAACGACTGAGATGATAAATCTGCCAAGCTTTCAGATGTCATCTCCGGTAACTTTTTCTAGTGAAATCAACCCATGTAAGCGTTACGTAGGCCAACCGAAAACAAACCGTTGACGATTCCCAAACTTGGAGTAATTATCAGCGATAGGATTAAGCACATCTCGAGTGGCTGTTTCTAGAGAAGTTGTATCTGTTTTAGAAATATAAATAAATACTGAAATATTTTTGTTGACTTTAATGTTATTATCAAAAAGCCCAAATTAAACGCTGTTACTGGAGAAACTCTTATCGCATCGGTAAAAACACTAAACACATACAGCCTATATTCAAGAAAGAAAGGAAAATAAAAAATAAATGCTACACATACAGCCTATATTAAAGAAAGAAAAGTAAAAAAAACCAAACTATAAACACATACAGCCTATATTAAAGAAAGGTAAATAATAAATAAATACTATACACACATACTACAGCCTATATTAAAGAAAGGTAAACAATAAATAAATACTATACACACATACTACAGCCTATATTAAAGAAAGGTAAATAATAAATAAATGCTATACACACATACAGCCTATATTAAAGAAATAAAAAATATAAAGATCACACACTTCACTCCCAAACACATACGTAAGTATGCACACTTCGCTCATTTTAAAACAAAGCAATTATAAGTGAAGTTCACACTTAAACCAATGTTATTAGAAAAGTTGTATCGGTTGTTGAAAACAATGAATAGCCCGTTTTAAAAACGCAGACAAACAAAATAAAAAAAAAATAATTACCCCAACCTTTACACACCCGCCCTCGCCATCCGCCCCCCCCCCCAAAAAAAAAAAAAAATTCTTCATTTTAAAAACTAATTATCAATAAAGCGCATCTTATATCAGTATCCAGAGAAAAACTACATCTATTAGTGGCAATGCTACTCAGGTTAAGAAAAGCAAAATGATTAAATACTCACCACCCAGGCGCTAGAGAAGCAAGCTCCCGTATCTCAAACTAAGTTCCAAGTGAAAGTTCGACACTAAGGAAGTGAAGACGTGCAAATTATTTTTTTAAAGTTTACTAAAACTTCTGTAACACCTTCAATGCTCTGGTGTATGTATTTCAGAATGGAAAGTGACAACATAAAATAAAAATTCATTCCACAATTACCCACCACCACCACACCACACACCAAAACTACATGATTGCCAGTTTTAAGCTTCAATACATACAAGACTGCAACACCAACAAATAGTGATCCACTAACACTACCAAGGATGCATGCAGGCTGCAACATTAACAGACTGTTCCACTAACACTACCAAGGATGCATGCAGGCTGCAACATTAACAGACTGTTCCACTAACACTACCAAGGATGCATGCAGGCTGCAACACCAACAGTGCTACGTTAACAAGAAATTTCTGCTGATACAATTAGCACCAGGAACGATTCATTTTCTGCTAGATCTATCAAGCTCTATGATTATTAATTAGTTCCATGCTCAACAAGTATCTACTAGTATTATCGTACATTACAATAAAATATATATTTTTTTTAATGAGCTACAATTTCTACAGAAACTACATGCCACAATTCACTGCCCGTACGACATTAGTACACAGCTTTCTATATATCATGTGCCCCCACCCCCATTTCCGTTCTACAGTTACAGTTACACTTTACAATTATCATTAGTTATAGTATCAGCATTGCTCTACAAATGCTACAATATTTAATTCCCTTTAGTTTCACAACATAAGCAGTACTCAATAAATACTATCATGCCACATTCCTCTTTAGTTCCAATGATATCAGCACTGCTCTACAAATGCTGCCATACTTTACAAGTATCTGTAAAATCCCATGATAAAAGCTTCGCTCTACACATACAGCCAAACGTTTCAACGATCTTTCAGTTCCATGATATCAGAGCAATTTCACTAAACGTTGTCTTCATCGCTACAAATATTTTGCTTGAACTTCTTTCTCCCCCCCCCCCATCAACATTCGAGGTGTTCATACTCCACACTATGGTCATAGTCATGACCAACACTATACTCACTATCTAGGTCAGCAACACTCCACAAACACCCTCGTTAGTGATGCTCTGCTAGCAATTTTTTTTTGCCATCAGTCCTCCCCTCCCCCTCCCCCCCTTTAACACTACGTCCATGAACACTAGTAATATAATACTACCTTCGCAAGCTTCTGTACGGCCACTCCATGTTGACGGAACAATCGACAGCCACTCCAGCCTCTCTGGAAAAGTGGCCGAGACCCGACTCCAGTCTGTGTTGCATGCACTTTCGGGATGGTGGGTGGGTGGAGTTTTTGAGGATTACGACGTGTCAGCACCTCCCGCTTACAAGCACTTCCGGTGCACCCAGAGCACCCGAGGATTCGTTGAGACAATCTGATCCCTAACTGTAGGTGGTAAACGATCCATTGACTAACTGGCGGTCCAACAAGAGATGAAGTGTAAAGAGTTGTCTGCCTCCACCTGGTTGAGTTTTGATGAATGAATCACGATTTTCACACTTTATGAACTCTCTTGCTTCGGAAAATAGTAACGGTGAACATGAATGAGGTGTGAATTTACGCATTAATTTTTTAAAGTCTTTCTTTCTCTGTCATCAACGACGCTAGTTATTGCGCACTGAACATGACAGATGTGTACATAACCCCCCGCACCACGGACGAATGTTAAATATTTATTCAGTGAAAAGTTTGTAGTTGCAGATGGATTTCTTGTTGCGTACTGTACCATATAAGAATGCACATGCCCAAAACAATGAACGAAATTAAGACAATACTTTAGACGTAGTATTCCATTCACTGTACATATCAACATATGCTAGAATATCAAACAGAAAGCTCATTTGCAGATGAAAGCAAAACTGAATAAGTGCCAGTTTACCGACCACCAGAACTTGGGAGTGAGAGAGGTAGAACCGTCTTTGATAATTAATAAATGCCTTTAGCAAAGGTCTATTACTATACTGCAAAAAATGCACAACCCAAGTCTTGAAATCACATGACAGAATCGTTACTCTATAACCCTCTTTCAAGATTATTAAATATGTGTCTATGTTACGGGACTAAGATTATTAAATATGTGTCTATGTTACGGGACTAAGATTATTAAATATGTGTCTATGTTACGGGACTAAGTAGGCCTCGATTAAGACGTCAATCACTTCTGTAATTTGTCAACCACGCCCTTTTTTCCCATTTTTGTTTACTAAATCGTCGAAACAGATTATTAAGCTAAGGCTATACAGCGGCTACAAAAATATTTTGTTTAATCTCTTAAGGTAAAAAAAAAAGTAACGATTTTATGTTTAATAAAAGAATATCTATTGTTTGAAAGGTTCCTGGTGACAATTCATAATTTCAAACAGATTACCTCCAAGTAACTAAATGGTTTGCCGCTAGAAACTGTACACACTGGGAAGAATGTTTTTCAAGTTAAGAAATAAATCCGATAATGTAAAACAAATAGAAAAACGCCGGGGCACACTTCATATCTCACTAGAACCGATCATCCACCAACAGTTTAAATAATCACTTGTGATGTAGCCACTGATCCGTGATTACGTCCATGTTAGTTGTAACGCAGTCCATCGTGACGTCACTCCGAGTCTATTTGCTCTCTTGACAACAACTTCATCAAAGTTCACAGGGGGGGGGGGGGGATTTTGTTCCCCTTTTAAAATGCTACACCAATTTGTATTTTTGAACAGGCAAATGCGCTACTGGCGGGAAGAGAGTTATCTTTCCCTTTCTTCAGTTGAAGAGATAAGACAGGTCCTGGTACTTGCACGTTCTACAGCCAACTGACCAAAGAGCGATAAGATCTGGCAACGAGCTGTTGGTCCCGTGTGACTCACGCCCTGCCAATCAATTGTTGCTCTACTGGCAGGCATTTTTGGAGAGTGCCAGCCGTTTATCGCCTCTTGGGAACTTGGTTCAGACCCGAGCGACGAGCACACGAGCTGCACGCGTCACTCTGTTGACAACTAATTTCTGATTTGGCACAGTTCCACGTGACTAGTTTGAATTGGAGACAGTGTGCCGGCCGCCATCATGACTTACTTTTTAAACTTGTTCGTAATCCCCCACCCACTGGGCGTCACAGATAAAATGGGGGTTGGGTGGGGAGAGTTGGTAATGACACAAAGTTGCATATAGACATCACATACTGCTGAGTGTGACAATGACCTTGAAATAGCCGTGTGATGGAACAGTGAGTTCTGACTACGTCATCCGTGACAAATAAACGATACTTACTATCATCGTGTCCGAGCAGCCATTCGTCAAGTTCGAATCCCCCCTCCCTCCACTCCAGTGTCCGGTGAAGCATCGATATTAGATGTGGATGGGAAGAGATCTCCTTACCTTACAGTTATCTACCTGTTAAAAGGGATAGGGGAGGAATAAGAAAATGGGATTTTAACGATCCTAGTACTTTTCTTTACATAAAGGGCTGCGTAATTGTTTTGGTTTAATATTCCAAACCTCCCTCTTCCCACGAATGTTATCTCAGTATATTTTAGCAGATACCTCTGAAATTTAAAAAGACAAAATCATTCAGAACATAATAACTTAACATAATATTATACAACAGGACACGGATGGGCGAGGTGGGGCAGGGGTTGGGAAGGATAGAGTAGCACATGCACAAGGCCAATTGTTTCCAGGCAGTGCGAAAATGTCTTTGACAAACATGCCAGTTATGATGATAAACAGTCCGCTGCAGGCAGCCACCATCGTAAAATCGACTCTGTCCGGCAGTCTCTAAATACTGGTCAGCGCCAATTGGCTCTGTTCGCCTCTCGACTGGTCTCCATGACACGCGGGCCCGGGGTTGTCGAGTCTCGAGCTGGCCTGAGAGTAATGGAGAGCGCTCGATGTTTCCCTGGCAACGTACAGTCGTCTGGGAAAGCAGTTTAGAACACGTGCTTCCGGCTCCGATTTGTGTTGATTTGTATAGTTCGTGCAGAAGCAATTCAAGCGGTTAACTGTGGATTCTTTCATTCATATATTTTTTTCAACCTTCTGACTAATATGCAAAGTCTCTTTTTGGTTTGGTGTTTGAAACGTTCAGTTCAAATCCAGTGGTTAACGGTAGTTCTTATTCATCTAAGCAGTCTCCTTAACACTCTATCTGACAATCAGATGCCTGGTAGGGTAGTCAATGTTTCCATCTAAGGCGCTTCTCTCAATCACTTTCTCGTGGTTTTCGGAAGTTCTCTTCTGCCTACGCAGTTGCCTAACCAGTTGCCTAAACCTCCAACTTAAAAACCCATTGATTAAAATTGTACATGTATCTCTTTCCCATATGAGAAGTTTATTTAATCTTTCAACTAAATCCCAGTGGTCGAGAGTAGCTCCTATAATGTTTTTAAAAATCTAAGTTGTTTTCTTACTCCACTCCCAGCCACCACCACCCCATAAAATTCTCAAACAACTCACATTAAAATGTCTGAGTCCTCCTTGAACTTATCATCAAAACAGTTTCTTTAACTCTCCAGTCAGTGTCTAATAATGACCCAGTTTCACCTATCTCATCCGACAACACAATCAACAACATAGCAGTTACTTTCTTTGAAACATTTGAAACTCTCCTCAAGTCAGAACAAACTGTAATACAGTCGAAAACGCAGTCAGTACAATTAAACGCCTTGTTAAGATTTCCGGTACGACAGAAGCATTTTTAGAGTTTAAAAAACAAACAAGCAAACGCACAAAGAAACAAAACTACTAAATTGTCTAAAAATTAACATTTGTCTCCAACACGTAATGAGTCAACGACTAGTTACGACCTTCATCCAGCTACGACTGTCATCTAGTTACGACCTTCATCCTGCTACGACCGTCATCTAGTTACGACCTTCATCCTGCTACGACCGTCATCTAGTCATGACCTTCATCCAGCTACGACCGTCATCTAGTCATGACCTTCATCCAGCTACGACCGTCATCTAGTCATGACCTTCATCCAGCTACGACCGTCATCTAGTCATGACCTTCATCCAGCTACGACCGTCATTTAGTCATGACCTTCATCCAGCTACGACCGTCATCTAGTCATGACCTTCATCCAGCTACGACCGTCATCTAGTCATGACCTTCATCCAGCTACGACCGTCATCTAGTTACGACCTTCATCCAGCTACGACCGCTTGGAAACATACACTCCCAGACTTACAGGGCAGATAAGTAAAAACAACAACCCTGTTTTCCCCCCTCCACACACACCGCGAACTCTCAAAAGATGGTGATAAGAGGTTTCACTTCTTCACCTCAAACCAACACAAAATACCAGAACGTCCTTTCACCTGGAAAACCATTGTAACGTTATCTCACGGACAATGTCGCGGTTCACACCCAGAGTCAGCAAGCACGTCACCTTTATCCTGAAACAAGACATCGTTTGTCCGCATGGAATGATAGTTTGCCCCGTGCACAAAATTCTACTCCTTTACCGAACACTTCTCTAGTCCTTCGTTCATAGCAGGAGAGCGTACCAACACTGTTCCTATCAATAGCCAGGCCATTAAAGTCAAGCGCTGGTTGTCTCCCCGGGTGAGAGTTCTGAGCCCACAGCCGTGCATCGCCGCCTATAGAGGTCCACAGTTTGGTGGCGGCTATTGACAGACAGAGAGGTGTTAAAGTCAAACGCAGCTCTGTCAATGGAGACTTCCCAACGGGCACAAACAGTTGCACTTCTCAACTTAGGTTAGCTGGGAGAATGGTGGTTGTGGATGGGTGGGTGGAGAAAAAGAACAAAACCTGCCTAAGAGACTGTAAAAGGAGAAAGATGTGTGTGTGTGTGTGTGTGTCGAAACCGTGAGACAATTTTTGCCAACTAAGTGACAAAATGTCGCTTGGGAGGAGCCAGGGATGGGAAGGGCGAGGAGCGAAATGGGGAGATCACTCTTTATTACAAAGAAAATTGGAACACGCTTTTGCTTCATTAACTCCAGTAGCCGCCATTCACATTGTGCCGAAGAGAAGGTTAGGAAAATGGAAAAACGACAAAAATACTGCACTCGCTATGTTCAACAAAATCCTGTTCACTTGGAGAGAACAAGCTGAAATAATAATAACGTTAATTCCGAACACAGTAAATACTCGAAATTTCATTGCAATGGTCACGAAATATCGTTACTATAGTCAGTGCATTTGGATTGTTGGCCACAGAGGAGCATGGTGGTGTGGAAGATAGAGATCTTCATACTCTTTTGCATAGCTTTGTGGATTATGTGTTGTCGAGTGCGTTCAAAATAAATCTTGAATCCGAATGTACAAGAGAGTGAGAGAAAGAGCATGAAAGGAAAAGAACAGAAAGCGAGTGTGTATGTGTGTGTGTGTGTGTGTGAGAGAGAGAGAGAGAGAGCGAGAGAGCAGCCAGACTTTGATGGCTAGCTGATAATGTGGCAAGTTTTTTTTAACAGGCCAGATATCTCTCACAACTCTTGACAAAGTTGTCGATCATAAGATGCCAGTAATTAGCAGCTAACGCAACTCTTTCACTAACTAGCTGACAGCATATTTAAATAAAACAGATAATAATATAACTTCAACGAGTTAATCACTGCCAGCAATAACAACAACAAAAATGAAACAAACAAATAAAATGCGCAAGTCAACTGAGAGCTACATACTATCGCTCAAAAGTTTTAGCGCCTTTTCATTTTGGACATAAAGTTAAGGAAAACAGGTATTTGCATTTCAAACCATCAGAAGAAAGCTGGAGGGGAGGGGGGAAGACCCCCCACTCCACATTAGAGATGAGGATAGTAGTTAAGATAAAGAGGACGTTAAACACACTCAACTAATCCCAATATGTCGTAGATACTGGAATATCAAGCTTGGCTTGTGTTCGTATTTGTAATCGCCCCAATTAAGCGTGATTACCGTCCTTCCGGTAGTTTCGTCAGCGCCGCCAAACGATGGATGATAAGGTTATTAGGTCATGATAGGACAAGGTATCTGGTCTACCGCAATGTTCTTTCTTTCTTTCTTTCTTTCTTTCTTTCTTTCTCCTTTTCTTTCCTTCTCCTTTTCTTTCTTTTGTGTTCAGATATATATAATAATCGTAAAATTAATTATTAACTTTAAAAACAGATCTGTTAATATATTAAAAATAATTGATAATTTAATTCTTGCACATACAAAATCAATTTCTACTGTATTAGATTAAAAATAATTGATAATTCAATTCATGTTCATACAGTTTCAATTCCTACTGTAATATATCTATTAACTGTTAAACGATAGGAAGAAAAAAGTTTACTTGATGCTTTTATATTTTTTTGGCCCCAGTTTCACGAACTACGCCATTTTAAGGCGTTCAGATAGAGATGCACAAGGAGCGTGTGAGACCCGTAAAGAATGATTCTACGGGACTAACATGTATTCTCAGCATACGGCTGGTCGCTTCACCGCAACATCCGGGTCATCTTGGACGCGCGGTATAAGAAACGCTCTCCCTATAAACATAAACTTTGACCCCTCAGCAGTGAGCATTTCCGTTGTATTACAGGCCATCAAACCTCCATAATTCCTCCCAACACAGCACCTTCCCCCCCCCAAAAAAAAAAAATAAATAAAAAAAAATAGAAACTACAGTTACGCACACACAAACACAGACAAATCCCACTCCTCCAATATCATCATAGCTCGTTTATACTGATTAAACCATAGAGCTGTTTTTTTTAAAATCAAGTTGATACAAAACAAAAACAAACAAGTGTACAGTACATGACTGCAATTGTTTGTTTACTCTCTGTGGTCAATGTGAGGTTTATTTTTTTTAAAAACTTTAAATGTATCTTCTTAAAGTAAGAAAATGGAAATAAGAAAGAAAAGAAAGAAAGGGGAAAGGAGAACAGCGCCTCTCTGTAACCGCACTCCACTGATCGACCGGCAAAGTACGTTAAGTTGTCATATCTGTCAGTCATAACATTCGTTATCCTTGCATCTGAGACAGTTAAAGACAGTTCATGTGCATTGAGGAACCTAGGCCACTGCGCTAGGAGTCAAGATACCTCTTGTCAGAATCACAAATACTCCCTCCTCATTCCTCTCACAATCTTACTCCTTGCACCTTTGACCTACCGGGGTAGAGATGTTTCGTTTTAGATAATCTATTGCAACTACCATTTACAACACCATCTGATTACCAAAAGAAAAAAAAGTTAGTCACTCTGCCACTAATTTTCTGATTAATCCGAATATAAATTTGCTATGGTCGCCTGAAATTTTCTGATTAGTAAAAAAATAACAGTTACCAAACAAAACCTTGGGGCATGAAATATTTTGACTTGGAAAAACAATAGAGATATTAAATATTTTAAAACCCAGTCTTATGTAAGACAAATAAGAAAGACAGCAATAAGAAACAGAGTTAAATTTTGGGAAATTTACTTTGTATTTTTAACATTTCAAAACAAACTGTTAACTTACCACGCCCATATTTCCGGGACCAGTGACGTGTTAGTACCTCGTAAACTCGTAAAGACTTTAACAAATGTCCGGGACCAGTGACGTGTTAGTACCTCGTAAACTCGTAAAGATTTTAACAAATGTCCGGGATCAGTGACGTGTTAGTACCTCGTAAACTCGTAAAGACTTTAACAAATGTCCGGGATCAGTGACGTGTTAGTACCTCGTAAAGACTTTAACAAATGTCCGGGACCCGTGACGTGTTAGTACCTCGTAAACTCGTAAAGACTTTAACAAATGTCCGGGACCCGTGACGTGTAAGTATCTCGTAAAGACTTTAACAAATGTCAAGACTTTTGTTGTTCTTTGCCTGGATCGGCGTCAGTTATACTTTTATATGTCTTTATGCTAAGCTGTATCTCCTCGGGAGATGGGGTGGGGGTTGTCTCGTTATCAGAAAGTAAATGCTTTGAAGAATGAAGCATGCTAACTACAAAAACATTCACAGTTGTGCTTTTGTGTGGACTGCAAATACATGTGACGTCAGCGTATTTGGATTGTATTTAAAAATACATGTACTTTCCTGTTTTAACAACGACTTGATATGGTGTAGTGCAAGTTTTAAATATAGCCGACATGCTAAATAATGCCCTCAAAGGACCTCCACCCCCGCGTATGAGCATAAACAGTTAACCACTTCACTGCTATAAAAGCAATTAGTGGAATGAAAACAGGCTCTGACGTCATGGCGTCCGGATGAAAATGGAGGTTCTGACATATCTGACAAGGACATTAGTGACAGGCCTATTTGATAAGATCTCAAGGACTGACAAATTTGACAAAGGCATTTGAGGCTGTCGTATTTGAAAAGAGAGTTAGAGACTGGCATATTTGACAAGGACATTAGGGACTGGCATTATTTGACAAGAGTGTTATAGATTGACATATTTGACAAGGACAATGTAGACTGGCAGATTTAACAAGAGCGGTAGGGATTGACATATTTGACAAAGGCATTAGGGACTGACATTTTACAAGAACGTTAGGATTTGACATATTTGACAAGGGCGTTAGAAAGTGATATAAGTGACAAGAAAATTCGATATTGACATATTTGACAAGGGCGTTAGAAATTGATATAAGTGAAGAGAATTCGATATTGACATATTTAAGAACTCAGGGACTGACATATTTGACAAGAGCATTAGAGACTGACATTCGACGAGAACGTTAGGGACTGGCATATTAGACGAAAGCGTTAGTGACTCGTATATTTTATAAGCTTTAGGAGCTGACATATTTGACAAGGGCATTAGTGAATGACATTCGACGAGAGGGTTAGGGACACACATATTTGACAAGAAACCTAGGACTGATATACTTGACATGAGTCTTAGGGATGACATATTGTAATATTCGATACGAGTGTTAGAACCTTGATATATTGACAATAGAGTGAAGGAGTGACATATTTGACAAGAGCTAGGGACTCACATATCTGACAAGAGCGTTAGTGACGACACGTCACAACCTGACAACGACCAAACCATATAATTCTTTTTTCCCCCAGCTTGCAGTTCACACGGCAAACCGTCCTAATAAGACTTTCTTTCGGATGATCCTGGAAATAAAACTCACTCCAAAGTGTCAATAAAACATACACATATGCCACCTCCACAGCGCACGGTCTGCGCCTCTCCCACCCACCCGCACGCCCCACGACAGCTACCACCAGCGCGATGAGTCAAGAGATGTACAACATAGCCATAGTAAGAGCTAGATTCTTTTTCTCTTCTTCCCTATCAGTTTAGCTAACTTTAGTGACGTGTTATTTCTCGAGTTGAGATCTGTTTTTACTGGCTGTTGTACATAGATCACGTGACACTGTTAGTTTAGTGTTGCAACTCTATCTTACCCCTGGTGATAATATGTGATTACATTTGACGGGTGCATGAAGGAGAGGGAAACACCTGGATAGTGGGAAAGGGAATTAGGTGAGATTCGCAGACGGGAGTTTTAAGTCGCTTATAATAGTATAAATTAAAGGACGTTGCGTCACTTCCTGTACTTAAAGGTGTGGATGGTAAACTGTAATCCATAAAGTGATGAAATTATATGTGTCAACTACAAGAAAGAACCCCAAAGAATGTAAGTGATGTTTGTGTTCACACATATATGTATATTATGCAACTTCAATAAACATCAACCACATTCGTAAATATACAATGTGTCTTGTGAATACGTGTGAGTATGAGTGAGTGCATAAGTGCAATATGCACACGAATTATCAAACACACGCCCACATTGTGAGAAAAAACAAAGCATCTTATCTTTGTTCGGGTATAATGTAAAACAGGGACAACCTTTTCAATTTGGGAACTGCTATTGTTAGGTGCTTGGCGTTTAGAATGCGGCACAGGACTGTCCAGATGAGTATATAGGCGCCCGCATTCAGTTACTGGGTGCAGTCCACCAGTCTGTTGTGTACTGTAGTGAGTAGTGTATCATCTGTTGTGTATTGTAGTGAGTAGTGTATCGTCTGTTGTGTATTGTAGTGAGTAGTGTATCGTCTGTTGTGTATTGTAGTGAGTAGTGTATCATCTGTTGTGTATTGTAGTGAGTAGTGTATCATCTGTTGTGTATTGTAGTGAGCTGCCAGTTGACTGTCATGAGCTGTACTGAGCTCGTCTGTCATGTGTGGTATCGTACTTGCCAGTTGGCCAAACCCTGCGTGCTGAAAACAGACTGTAGCCAGAACTGTCTAGAAACTTCTTCACTTCTGACAGGGATTTGGAGGAGCAGGATTCAATCCTAAACTTGTGGCACCAGCCCAACGGTTGGTGTGGTCTAACTTGATGGACACTTGCGACAGTCTGCACCCTCGGGGTCCTCCTAGCTGGTAATTTCCGGGCTCAGCATAACGCATTCTGTACGTGTAGGAACAGTTTAATATGCCCTCGGGCATTTGGCGAAAAAATTTTTCCTCCAGTGGACAGCTTCGCACGATTGCTGGACTCGCTACAAAGGACTCATCTTTGTTCGTGAAAAGTTTTAACGCAATTCCTGTGGGGCAAAGCAGTTATCGGTACTACTACTACTACTACTACTACTACTACTCGGTGCCACCACCAGCGCGAAAGCGGCGGAAGCCGGAAGCGCCCCCTACACTACTATTACTCGGTGCCACCACCCGACTGACCGCTCTTTGGAGAATGCCGTTATGTGCCCCATTTGCGCACGACGAGACAAGTCTACTGACGAAATGCATCAGGCATGGAAAAAAAACAAACAACTTCTCAGTTTAATCACCGCCATATATATGTAGAACATTAACAGGGACTCAAAGTTATTGACAGTGATAATTTTGAAGAGCTACGGATAGCAGTTTTGTGTTAGAATTTACGGTAGAACTGTTTTTCTCTCTTGATTTGAAAAAGAGAAAAGAGGAAAATTAAAGAGAGAAAGAAGGGAAGAGAAATAAATGTGCGAAGCATGCCATTCAGATGTGCAGTTACACCTGTAATTCATTCGGTCTTGGCAGTTGCCTATTTGACGCTGTCTGAAGCTGCAGAACTGCTGTTTTATAACCGTAACCCTTCAGAGCAAGCTGCTAGCGAAGCAATTCACTTAGCACTCAGTGAGCTCCAGCTAGAATGCGCGCGCAAGAGCAACGTAACGAGAGGCCCATGGCGATAGCTTTAAGGTTGCACACTAAAAGTATGCGTGGGATTGTGAGTTTAATGCACACGGTGCTACAGACTGCAGCTGTGCGCATCTGGCTTTTATTTTACTTGCTCCCTAAGTGTGTGCGTAAAGGAGCTACGTGCTTGTGTGTGTATGCTTATATATCCGCGCATGTGTCAGGGTGTAAGTGCGTGTAATTGCATATATATGTCTGTGAGTTAGTGGGCTTAATAGTGCATGCGTATGTTTGTCAGTATATAAATGTCTGTGAATACGTGTATATGAGAGTGTGTGTGTGTGTGTGTGTGTGTGTGTGTGTGTGTGTGTGTGTGTGTGTGTGTGTGTATCTGAATGAGGCAATTATTTCTCATTAAATGACGTTTTTAGTATATGGGGCAACTGGGTAGGGCGAGAATTTTGTTGGGATTTTTAATTTAATAAAGAAAACTTTAAGAGGTAAAGTCTGCAACCGATTGATACGATCGCACACAAAACAATACACACACTTTATGCAAACACTTAGCGTACAGACTTTCGCATGCGCACGCTCACTCACACAAACACACATACACAAAGTTTCAGAGAGTCAAACATTACTCAAAGTATTATTGTGACATCCATATAAATAATTACTTAAACAAAACCTGATGGCCTGCTCAATATTTTACGAACGAACACTATCATTGTTTGCCTCTCGCTATCCCCCCCTCCCCCTCTAATTTCTGTTCAATCTAAACGTAGAAAAACGAACGAGTAGAAAGTAGACCAATGTTCTACGAGCTGATAGACAAACCGTCCAGAAGCGTGAACACGCCAGCTCACGTGCCTGTCAATCAAAATAATGATTTTTTTAAAAATAAAAAAAAAACAACCGAAGGAAGTGCCGAGTGACTATCGTTTCGCTCCAGTTGGCGCGCGGTTACGCGCTAATTGCATTGGCAGCCGTGAAATCTGGTTCTTCATGTTCGTTATCTTCTTTACGTATTATACCTGCCAGAGGGAGCCTCGTAGACCTACTTGGCAGATGAGCTGTTCTTAAGTTGCTGATCTTGTAATTTTCTGTCATTTTGTGCTTGTGTGTGTGTGTGTGTGTGTGTGTGTGTGTGCACGAGCGCGCGCATATTCAGTTTATATACGCTAGGTCAAGAGTCAAGCATCCCTTTCAACTCCAGGTTTCAGCGATCGAAAAAGGCTGCTGTCTTTGGAGTGCTTTAGAAGAGCGCAGATGCTATAGTTATTAGTAAGTAATAGAGATATAATATTTTCTGGATAAAGCGCAATTTACGTCCCTAGACATATGTATCTAAACTATGCGCCCTCTTGTAACCAGGCCTTTAGCACATATGGGATAAAATGGCGGAGAGAATATGGAAAAATACTCCTTTATTTCCGCAACCCACAACGATAAACGTTAACATCACCAACCGCGCGCGCGCGAGGGTCCTTGAAACTAAATAATGACAAGAAGAAATGCCGCTATATAGGTTCGTCCAAAGGAAGTATTTATAAACAGAAAATTGCATAGGGGCAGCAGCCCACTGTTGTATTATTAGACTTCTGCCCACTGTTGTATTAATAGACTTCTGCCCACTATTGTACTCATAGACTTCTGCTCACTATTGTATTCATAGTCTTCCACCAGCTGTTGTATCCATAGACTTCTGCCCACTGCTGTATTCATAGACTTCTGCCCTCTGATGTAGAACTAGATTTGTGCCCGCTCCACCATCGCCATAGTTACATTTTGGTAAAGCAAAGATGGGTGTACACTTATTTATTATGTAACTTCTACAAATGAATGGTTACGATTGACTGTTACATATTTCTTATTAATGAAGAGAACAAAGTGTACAGGGCTCCACAGGGTAAAGTGTGCCTATGTCACATATTTCTTATTAATGTAGAGAACAAAGTCCATGTTTTATTTTAACTTTAACCATATTTTCATATTACTATAAATTCCACTTAGGATATTAGACTGTATAATGACCATGGAAATAAGAGTGTTCTGTCAGGGAACACATGTGGACAAACTCTTAAGCCCATGTGCTTTTACTGCAGATCTGCAGATTGGCACTTTTATTTCTGGGACGTGGAGGTTGACTCTCCACTGCACTGAGCCATGAAGCAATGCTAGACTGGAATAACCCACATACCACAGTTCAATGGAACACGGTGTGCCTCCATTTCAGCACCCACTAAAACCCTTGACAATGACGTTAGGAAAATCCTGTGGTAAGTGGAACATAAAATCAACAGCTGTACAGTTTCTCTCATAGCTTCACTTATAATTTCGCGCATATGAACATAACTCAAAGAACCATAACAATGTCATAGTGCTCAAGCAAGCTATCTCTCATAACATTACATGGTCATGATTATAAACGATATACATTTATAAACACTAACATTGGAACTATTTATCTATATGTAACCACAATTCCATTTTATTTATTTCTCTTTAAATATATTTTAATATTGATACGTAGACCACTCGTGTAGGCGTGGCTTCTTAGATGTTAAATGTTGTAGACTGTCATCTGTAATTAATTAATATACCTGACTGTATCAAGGGGCTCGCCGATCAGCTCTTCTTTTCTAAATTATCTATTTTCCTTCTCTCTAACACAAGTAGCCATCCAGAAGGTGTGTTTTGGGGTTAGCTTAAGGTTAGGGGCAGCCCCCGTGGTGTTGGTGAATAGACATCTTGTCCATCTCCCAACAAAAACGTCACAGAGACAAGCCTGCGTTTGCTGTGCATTGTTTTTACTTTACGCTGATTGTAGTTTGAGTTCGCAAGAAAAAGGTAAACGAACGCGCCTCTCTGATCCGCAACATTGCAGGCAATAACTGAATAACACACTTTCTTCGACTCAGACGAATGTACAGCTGTCTGGAACATGTGTTTTATTCGCAAGGATCAAAAGCTCTGTGCGTGAGTGATCTCGCCTTTGGCGCCAAATTAAATTAGGGCAGTACTAATCGCTAGTTTTGACGATAAGATTGAAGTTGAGATTTAAATAAGACTTTTATTTTTTCTGGTGTTGTTTTGTTTGTCTGCTTGTGCTGTGTGCCTGTCTGTTGTAAGTTTAGTATCGTTCAGTTATTGGGGACATCTGTTTACTCTAGAATCTAGATAATCGGAATCTATGTTTTTTTGTCAAAGTGGTTACCTCTCCTCTGCTTTTTTTTGGTGCCCTTTTCTTGTTACAAATTAAAAAAAATATATGGTGAAATATAAGACGACAAATAAAAAACCCACATTACGAACACATTATATGTTATCATGTTTTTACCCTCACTTATCACTTTCCCGGACGTTTGTTCCAAACGGAGATTTACCATAACAGAAGTCTTAACCTGTTGCCAAACTCTTGTTTATTTTCTAAATAAAACTCTCACCCCCACGCTCCCACATCCTTTTTTTCCTTTTATTAATTCCACGAACCCTTCGGACCAGAGGGAGACTGATAACTCGTGATGGGGACCTGTGATGGATGATAGTCTGCTCTGGGAGAGATGGGGTACGTTTTTCTCATCAACGGTCTTTCACGCAGCGTCTCCTGTGACCTCGTGATCTCTTTTCCATTCAAAAAAAGTTCTAGGATCTTTTGGCAAGCGTTGTGTGTGCGTACGTGTGTGTCTGTTTGTGTCTGGAGCTCAAGGCAACCCCATTTATTGCCTCCATTCACCACATTAAAACTAATGTGTTTGTATGTGTGTACGTATGCACATATCTCACGGGAACCCAATCGCCACACTAAGCTTGATCACCGGCCAGGAGCCAAGAGCTATATACGGAAGATGAGAAGGAAAGAATAGTGTATATTCAGCTTCAGGAAACTTCAACAAAAGAATCATGTTTTATTGCATTCATCACTTTTAGGACTAGTCGTGAGCAGTATACGTTTTCTTGATGGAAGAGTCGGAAGGGGGGAGGGGGGAGGAGGAGTTTGGTCGACTTCGGACATCTGTATACATAGTACTCAGTAAAATGGGCTTAAAATGTACCGTACATAAGAGAACACGCGATGTAATACGCTTTATAATATACAATAGCAAATAAAACTGGCGTAATTTTGTATAGCTTCTGGTCTTAAAGATAAAGACTGCTTTATATCGTAGCAATAAAACTGACGTAATTTTGTATAGCTTCTGTTCATAAAGACAAAGACTGCTTTAATTTCTGATGGTTGTCTTTTGCGACCAATGTACGCCAAAAAAGGAGGTAATTCAGTATGACTGAAATAATACTGGCAGCGTTCGTCATGCCTTAAGACGTTACCACTTTTGTTACTAAACGTTGAATCCTAAAACGTTGGTAGTTCGTTACATCTGAAATTTAAGGTAGCTTGTTACAGCTGTTTGTATCTTCAAACATAGTTCCATATATTGCAGTAACTGTTGTAACTCAAAACTACGGACGTTTTGTTATGAAGTACTTTTACAAAGAAATAGGATGCATGTCACTCGTAAAAAGAAGTATAACTAAAAACTGAGATGATTCTTTTTCTTTCTCCCTCAGTCTTGTATTCTGCCTTCACGAAGAAAGTTCATAATTATGTTCTGGCTTGCGTCTTTCAGGGTAATGCCCCTTTAAAGTGTGCCTGATGAATTAACCGGGTCTGAATTTGAATTAATAGCATAATTCTCTAATTTTTATCAATATCAAAGACTCGTAAAATCTGATGCAGCGGTGGTGGGTTTAATCATGTGTATCCCGGCAGCCTGCCGGAACTGTCTTTCCAGTGTGGGTTAAAATAATTATACATTAAGATAAATTTTACCTTATCTTTCCTGTGTGGGTAAAGATAATTAATTATACATTAAGATAAATTTTACCTGTGAAGATAATAGCTCAACGAATGGTGGAATGTTCTTTGTGGCAAACTGACATTTAAATAAAGCGGATATTTTCAAAGAAGCTAGCCCTAAAAGAAGATTGACAGAAAGAAAGAGAGGAAGAGGAAGAAGAAAAAAAGAGAAAAAAAGGAAAAAGAGAGAATGATAGTGAAAGAAAGAGAGGAAGGTAAATGAGAGAGAAAGGGGGAGAAAGAGAACACACAGAAAGATATTCCACTATTTCTAAATATTTTCTTTTGAAAGTTAAACCATAGCAGCAAATGCCTATTGTCTGGCACAATTTACAGGTTACTGACAGTGACCTGGTCGGAAACGTAGCCATTAACTTCTCGCTTAAGTGGTTGAGGTTCGATCTTACTTGGAATTTGAGGAAAAACTTACAATTGATCCTTAGGGGCGGGCATAACGTATAGCGCTTCCGATGTTGCAATAAATCGATTTTCGCGTGCCACAGGCAGCTTGTGTTAAAGATTACTTGACATCTAACAATAAGAAAGCCCACAGGCAGTTCTATAAAGATTACTTGACATCTAACAATAAGAAAGCCCACAGGCAGTTCTATAAAGATTACTTGACATCTAACAATAAGAAAGCCCACAGGCAGTTCTATAAAGATTACTTGACATCCAACAATAAAAAAGCCCACAGGCAGTTTGTAGTAAAGATTACTTGACATCTGACAATAAAAAAGCTTAAAGTTTGTACACCATTGACCGTTGAAATACCGCGCCCACAAAAAAGCCCACACTTAAACATTCAATCTCTCTATCCAAGGTAATATCTTTCATCCAGAGCATAAAATCTTCCACTCAGAGTTGACGCCCGTGTATATAAACAGCGAAAATTAGAAAACCTCCGACAATTAAAACCAAACCAACTCAAACCCACATTATCAACAAGTCTCAGTGTGCAAAAATTTGCATCAAAATAAACCCAAACGCACAACAGTCCATACTAGTCTCAGCAAAAAATCTTGCATAAAAAACCCAAACAAACACAGAACAAATTCATTATCAAAAGTCAATAGTAGAAAACTTCACCTCTAACGAAAAGCAATGCCCGAAAAACCCAATGAAAATTCAGCATCAGTCAATCAAATACTCTTAACAAATAAATAAAAACCGTACAAGATTAAGTGCCAGCAACAAGAGGGAGACAAATACATGTACCTGGCAAAATATCTTTACTAGCAGCCAGCAATCAAAGGGAGACAAATACTAGATAAAAGTATCGTTACTAACAGCCAGAAACCAGGAGGAATCAAGTATCGGGTAAAAATTATCATTACCAAAAGCCAGCAGCCAGGGGGAGACAAAATATTGGGTAAAATTATCGTTACTATAGCAGCAACAAGGGGAGATACATACAAGGTAAAATTATCGTTACCAAAGCTAGCAACCAGGGGGAGACAAATACCAGATAAAATTATCGTTATTAACAGCCAGCAACCTGGGGGAGACAAGTACCAGGTAAAATTTATCATTACTAACAGCCAGCAACCAGGGGAGACAAATGACTGGCTAAAAAGGCGCTGATGTGCATTTGACACAGAAATAATGAAACGAGGGGGAAAACATAAACAAATTCCTGGGTGTCTGAATGGAAGGCGGTTCTGGGGTGTAAAAGTAACGAAAATGGCGAAGTTAAAACCTAAAATAAATAAAAACTTAAAAATAAAGAAGTGAAGAGGGAGGTACCATCAGTGACTAAGAGCTGAAATCTAAAAATAGTATTCTCATACATTCTGGGTGTTTGTATATGAGCAAGGCAAAGAAAGAGGCAGACAGAGAGAGAGAGAGAGAGAGAGAGAGAGAGAGAGAGAGAGAGAGAGAGAGAGAGTGAGTTAAAACTTACGATAAAGCTAAACCTGATCTTGAAAAAGAAAATATTAAGGTGTAAAAATGCAAACAAAAAGTCTATCCTGCGACCGTTTTTAGCTTTTGAGTTAAATGTCGATAAGATAAGCAACACGGCTGTGCTCTTCTGGCAATTGTACCTGCGGCAAAGTTGAAAGAGTGTGTGCGTATGGGCACATATGTATGCGCGTGCGCGCGCGAGTATTTATGTGTGCGTGCGCGCGAGTGAGTAAATATATGTGTGTAAGATGTTTGAGAACATTAGTATAGGCGAAATAATTATTGGAAAATCGTCTGTATAAAATAAAAGTGAAATAAAATATACAGTCAACCCCCAAAAAACAAAACAAAACGACAAAACACAGTCAACGCCCCCCCCCCAACTTAATTAATTTCCCCATTCAAAATATAAAAAATAATAAATGTGATAATGCCCTTCCCTCTTTTCTATTTATTTTTGACTTTTATAGCTTTAGCACTGCAAAACAGTCTTCTATTTCAAATTAGCAAACTGACTGAAGAAAGATGCTAATCATCTTCTCTTTCCTGCTTGTTATTATTTTTCTTTTATCGGTCGTTTACATTTTTCATGAAAGAGCGATGTGGGAGGGAGGATAAAAATCCTCAAGTTTCCCAAGACTTCCAAGCAAGAGGTACACATACCTCTCATGTCACTTTAAATGGTGGGTTAATCGGTTTCCTTAAATAGTTTCAAACGAGGGCCGGGCAATAAACGGCGAACTATAAAATATTTAGTGATGAGCAAAATATGCAAAGAATACTTGCTATATGTTTAATTATATTCATTCCATTCAGTTGTACGGAAGGACAAAGCTAATCTATTTCAAAACAAAATTAAGACAAAAAAGAACAGAATGCAACGACAAAATGATCACAGTCAATACCTAATATAATCAAAACAGCGCAAAACGAAATCAACACACAGCAAGGTAAAACTATATTCAGTTGAGGAAACTAACCAACCAACAAAAATAAATCAAAATTGAGTCAGAACAAAATCAAGTCAAAGCAAAATTAAGACAGAAAAAAAATCAATTTAGAATAAGTGAAAACATACAAGGAGAAATAAAACAAAATCTATATAGAGTAAAACAAAACTCACCAAGACAATGTAAATACTAAATACAAGATAAAACAATGTAAATACGAAACCAAATAATGTAAACAAGGGATAAGACAATGTAAATATGAGAGAAGACAATGCCTATACGATGTACGACAATGTAAATACAAGACCAAACAATGTAAATACGAGGCAAGACAAACCAAACGAGAATAGTTTTAACTGAAGACAACACGTATGCCACATACGTCACCAACTTCTTCCATGATTGACAAAGAACTTAACATGTTTTTATTTACGTCACCAACTTGTTTCATGATCGACAAAGATCGACAAAAGTAGTGTGTCACGACCACCTAATGTCTGTAGATGTCTAACAAACAAAATCTGTCTGAGGAAATTAAAATAAGAGGTTTTCGGATTGAAATCAGAAGTCAAAACACTCCTGCAACTAGTAAATCATTACAAGAGAATGCAGGGCAAAAGTAGTGTGTCATGACCACCTAATGTCTGTAGATGTCTTACAAACAAAAATCTGTCTGGGAAACCCAGAAAAGTGATTTGAATAAGGGTAAACAAAAATCAGCAGAGATCAGGGAGTAAACTCCAGAATGCACGCATAAGGGGCGTTGATAAATTTCAAACACGGAAGTGTCGCTCTGATTCACTCGAGTAAATGTGCTTGAGCAGACAGAACTCACTAGGTCACTGAACCACAACCTACTGGAGGAACAGTGCATCCAGAAACAGTAAATATTGTGAGGAACGAGAAAGCAGTTGCACGTTCCCACCCAACCTCACCAGAGGAATGGGGGAATTTAATTCCGAGCCGACGGCCGAATCGCAGACAGTGAGAGAAAGAACTACTACCTCGAAGGAAATGAAATCGTTAAGAACAGACCAAACTTTCGATTGCGGAATTTTTCCACACCAAAGCTCCGGGGGCAAGGGAGGGCACTATAATGGGAGTGAAAGCACACACTGCGGGAGACCTGAACTCTTAAAGGGTCTAAACCTCCAAGGGCTGATGTTGCAGAAAGTCGAAATGGGCAGGAACCATATGTGAGAGCTCTACAAGTCAAGTTTCTCCAAGACGTAAGAACATAAGATGACGATCCAAAGAAGAAAAAGTGAAGTGCTTAATTATTCAAACAAGAGCAAAAGTTCTCAAACACACAAATAACCTGAGTAGAAGTAGTACACACACACACACACACAACACAGAAGTGAGACATTCTTTTTCTGTGATTAGCGTTACAATGAGTGGTATGCTGACAGCCAAATCAAGTCATTAGGTAAAGAAGTAATACTGTAAATAGGTCATATCACCACTACATGCATTGAGGATATTCCCATCCCCGTATAAATAGGTTCACAATCACATACATGTATAAGTGACCCTGTAATCATTGATATATTTCAGAGGTGTGGGTTAACTGTCTGGAAGATTGTCTGTTCTGGACACCGAAGAAAAATCATGAAATTTGTGCTCGTCATCCTCATGCACCACTTTCGCTCACACTACACAGTGAAATTATCTTCCTTTACCTTCCTCAAAATGTCATTATAGAGGAGACATGTTTATTTATTCCATCATAATTGCCATCTAAATCTACAGCTACTCACCCATCGAGATTAAAATATTATAAATTTTTAAAATATATCATCATCATTGCAATATAATTTACATTTGAATAAATTTTTATTTGACTGAAAGGAAAAAGGCCATGAATACTTTTACTCACTGAAAGGGAAGGAACAAAGACATGATTACCTAAGGTAGGTAACTTGCGATCACCACATCCTTTAGGAAATGAACAGACATTTCGAGAACATGATTCAGAATGTTAATTTCCAGTCTGTGTGTTAATTTTGATAAGAGTACAATTTATAGTTACAAATATATATTCTTAAGTACCTGTCAATTATTGATAAACAACACAACTTGAAAAGGTCATCTGAAAGTTAAGGTCAGCCAATATATTTGAAAATTGCGTATAAGCTTTTACAGTGGCTTATAAGATGCACAGGAGAATATATCCTGAACACAATTTCCAAACGAAACTTAAAATTTAACAAAACTAAACAGAGAACAATCGTGTCTCAAATACCAACCATTTTGTCTTCAGCCCTTTCGCAGTATTCACTCAAAGCAATAAATTTAAAAATGCACAGAACAGGAAGAACCGCAGGAAGGCAGCAGATGAGTTTTGCATTAAGCTGCTTGGTTTCATTCATTCGCCATCTTTTTTTTTCTTCTCCCGATTAACTCCCTTTACAACTCATCTTCCTGACTGAAGTACGTACAGCACTTGCAATCAATACTTCAGCCATCAATCAAACAAGCTCCCTCTCACACTCACACACGCATTTACACAGTTCAAACATACACACACACACATGCAAACAGACAAACATTGCACATATGCTATTAAATATTCAATTATTTTGACATTCATAAACGCACACACACAAATATATGCATGCACATGCATAGAATCTTCGCAGTCTTCAGAGTTCTGACCAACTTTAGGCCGAGTTTTTGTGCGAAAATCCATTTGGTTTTTTGTTTCCTTTTATTGTGAAAACTGACACATCATGCAATGTAGGTTAATGTAATTTATGCAGTTACTTCGATTTAGTTTCGTTTTAGGACAAACAAGAAAAAATCTTTGATTATATTTGTAAATAAAATCAGGCAATAAGTAAGTTTGACAAATTAAAAAATTAGTAACAAAAACAAACTATATTACAAATAAAAATAAAACATTACATCTTAATGAACAGTACATTTCACTGCATGTTTCTTTCTACACACAACGACGCTTCACAGACCAAGCAATAAGTGGATCCCTGGAATACAGCTACTGCACTAAAGCACATTATGTGAAAACACCCCATGCAGTTGAAATCATCGAGAGTTGTCTACCCTGATCAAGGATCCCGCCACACAGGACAAATGATGAAGTGGCACTGTCTGCTCAAACATATCAATGGTTGTCTTAATAATAATAATATCAAATAATTAAGAGTTCTAAACTATTTCTTTCAAAATTGCAGTTTCGCTCATTCCTCTACTCCCTGGCATGCGGTTATCTTACCCTCTTTCAACACAAACTTATTTCACGCCCTGACGCAAGAAGTTTACATAAAGGATAAATGCAGACAAGAGTTCTCTCCCCACTAAATTATACAATTTACATTGGGAATCTTTGACAAACTTATGCAACCAAGAATTTTCTCCCCTCACCCCGAAAACAAAATTAAAAAGTATATACAATTTACTTTTGGGAATATTTGATAATCTTGTGCAGACAAGGGTTCTCTCCCTAAAAAAAAAAAAAAACCACCCCACAAAAAACACAACAAAATTATGCAATTTACAGTTTGGGAACAGTTGACAAACTTTCAGTAATGTGCATATGAACATTTTTCACTAGAACTTGGTAACAAGAGCAGCTATTATTATGGTTATTCAACACAATGGGCTACAATGTCTTGACCTTTGCAAGTGACCCGCACCATTGGAATAATTAATTCTTTCTCTTCTCATAAATATGGTATAGTCATATAAGTAAATTTGCTGTCCAGTTATCTTTTGATGACTGAGATTTAAAATGTGAAAATATACACTGAAATACATAAATAAAACACTCCTTTAAATAGAACGACAAAATTCTAGTGGAAGGAAAGGAATTAAATTATTTTCAACAAATATTTATGGTAAAAAAATTTTTTTTTAAATCACATGTTAAACGAATTAATCATTGTAAAGTGACTCAATAAACAGAAACAGGTGTACGATTTTATATCTGTGTGCGCGCGCGTGCAATGTGTAGGTATTAATTTTGTACGTGATATTAATTCTGACGTCATGCCATCAACAGAGGGATAACGTCAGGAGCCCTATCAGCCCTTATCCCCGACAAGGATTGCTCTTGTTAACCAGGCATGGAATTTATGGCAGCATATATCGATACCGGACCCCCCCCCTAAATTATGTAACTGGGATACTATTAAATAACATATATCTTAAAAAGCTAATGACGTGCAGATTAAAAGAAAAGAATAGTCACAAGACACAGATATATAGCGTAAAATATTTTTTTTATATCACATTTATTTTAGTGTAGATACTAACTGGCTATGAGCACAATTATAAGTATAGTTTTAAAAAAATCAACAAAATTACTTCATAGTGTCAACATAAAAAAAAAAAAGGTACCTAAAAGAAAATATCCAGACCTTTGATCATGATGTGACACATCACGACCCTAGTTATTAGTTAAGATTATTATTAATCATCCATAACTAATATAAGTGATGAGAATCTTAATTTATGTTATTAATAATCCTCCCAAAGACACCACTCATCTTCCTCACTTGGCAGATATGAAAGCGCTGTAAACGGTTTTTCTTTTCCATAACATTAAAGACAAACATTTATTGTCACACAGTATTTCTATAGGTAGAACATTTCTTAACAAAGGCGAAGATAAATCCGTCTTTAATCTATATTTAGCGACCCCCCACCCCAATTATCTCTCCAACATATGGTTATCAATATGTTTGATAAGGTCGATAAATTTATTAAATCAACAATCAAATAAACATATAACAAATACAATGGAAAG
Organism: Sinotaia quadrata; assembly: GCA_028829895.1. NCBI lineage: Eukaryota > Metazoa > Mollusca > Gastropoda > Architaenioglossa > Viviparidae > Sinotaia > Sinotaia quadrata. Next base: position 105,569,351 of record CM054180.1, read on the forward strand.
ATTACTGAATCTATATTTCTACGAAACCATGTTCAAATAATTTTAATGCTTATACAGTCTTATATCCTAACACACAATTCAGCAGATAGTGTCAATATAAATCATAGAGTCATTCTTATCAGAGAACAGAAATGGAGTTATAGAGAGATAAACATAACAGTTTGTACATAACCTTGGCAATACCGCAATAGTCTTTCACCTGTTTCATAACAATGTCACAAGTTTATTATTCACAACAGGAATTGTTAATTCTTTACATGTTCCTTTCAGCATGGGGTAGAATGTTCCATGAACTGCTATTCTCTCAAGACTAACCTGGGTTCTTCTTTGCTATATTAGTTCCCTCAAGCAGAACAATGTAGCAATTTCCAGTAATTTCCTTATAGGTACCAAAAATTCTATGATGTAGTCAAGCATTCCTTGTCTTCATACATTAATATAGTGCAGTGTATACTTAATCTTACACACGACATTAATATAGTGCAGTGTATACTTAATCTTACACACGACATTAATATAGTGCAGTGTATACTTAATCTTACACACTACATTAATATAGTGCAGTGTATACTTAATTTTACACACTACATTAATATAGTGCAGTGTATACTTAATCTTACACACTGTGACGATGTGTGACAAATTCTGTGTCATGACCTCGTGACCCAATTGCTCGTTTCAAAATTAAATTTTTGAACGGACCTTTGTTGAAATTCACCCGTGATACATCAGTATCGAGAGAAGCTTTCTAGCAAGGTCGGATTGTTGCATAACTTTAGGCCAGTGTCCAGCACCTTCGAGATCAACAACATACCACGTGAACGGTCACGTGATGCGTTCAATGCAGTTTCATAAAATACGATTCATAGGCGCGAAAACAGCACTCACTCCCAGATCGGCAGACACACCAGACGCTGTATTAGCTCGTCCCGCCGCCATACCAGAGTCGTAAGAGAGTCGAAGATGAACCCGCGCTAGAGCAGTAAAATCTACTTTTAAGAGGTAACAATAACACGTCTACTTCTTACAGTATCTATTGCATTTATTGATTGTATTTTGTAATTGAATTGATGTATGTATTTTGTGCAGCTTAGCGCTATTTTAGCCAAAGCACGTGTTTCGATGTAAAGGGACAAATCTAAAAGTTATTGTATATAAATTATTGTAACTTTTTCTTATCTTTAATTTATATAAATCGTAAATTCACTAGTGCCGCCAGTATGTCTGTGCACGTGGTGAATTCTTCTTTGTAATTCAAATTGTTCTTGCATATAATTTTTCGTGTAAAATTGTAAAGCATTCATGCTTCATTTTGAATTAATCCTTTGTGTGAATTCCAATTTTTAATGCTGTAAATATTTGAGAATTCATACGTTCGTGTAATGTTATATGTAACACACACGTGGACCACAATGTATATTTAAATATAACCATATTTGAATTGTAAACGACACGATAGTCAAAGATTCTAAATTCAGAACCTTAAACAAAGAAACATGTGCTTGGGTTTTGCGAATATACACGCAAATAGTTACAGAGCCCAAAATCCTTTGTTTCAGCCGGGTTCTTCTTATGTTATCCCTCTCTACCTTCGTACTTCTTGAGTCGTACACCGACTCGGGTGTCTTCATGACCCATACGTGAACTATGCAGAAGTACCTCGTGTTAACTACGGTTAACGATCGTCGCAAGTACATTAGCGATGCAGTAATTGAGTGGACATTGACTGTTATGCTATGCGGTACTGACGATGAGCCAAAGGATGTGGACAAGTTCTAACCAGTTGAACCCCACATGCGACCAAAAGTGTAGTTAAGTATATCTACTGTGGTCCGGAATCAAGTGACTATTTGGCAAGAAAATTCTCGTTAGAACTTTTAACAAGGACGGTAGATGAGAGAGAGTCTCTGAATAGAACTTAAGACATCGTGTTCGGGATTAATCGTTGCTGTTAATTGTTAACTTATTAAATCTTATTTCATTTTGTTAAGAACCTCTTTTTGTAGTAAATTTGTATGCATATAGACCAAAAGACGTGGATTGGATGGGGGCTGTTTGAGCTAAACGAATGACGTAATGAATGCATATGAATCTAAGAGAGTTTTTAACGATTTCCAATCTAGCTAATGTACGCAAATTATCAGTTTCGTAAATCTGTGATCTAGACTACAAAGATGCATTTTTAATTTAGTCGAATGATGATTTGAGCAACCAGTCTGTTTGGGTTAAACGAGAGGGAATTAATTTAAATAGTAAATTAAAGTTCTATAATTTCCTAAGCAGGGTCTTTAAATAAATACTGGAAACGTAACAAGTGTGGCCTCGTCATGGGATTGATATGTATTAAATTGTAACATTTTTTATACATAGGGCGTATCATATCTTTAGGTAACGAACATCTGAGAATTGCCAATATTCTATTGATTCAGGATTGTTGAAATATTTATCTTGCTTTTGTTGTGACATGTGCATGTATTCTTTTGCAGAGTAGCGTGCATGTTTAATCAATGTTAATATGTTTAAGCGTAGTTAAGTGTTTAATATTGATTACTTGATGATTTATTTAGTATTGTGTTACTGGATACTTCATTGTAAGAGGTCGACGTGTTATACCGCCAGCTAGGAGAGTTATCGGTAGTAACAGACTTCGGACTATTATATTTAGGGTGCTAAGTATAATGTGTAATGTTGTATGGTTGGAGCCGTGACATTACGGAAGCCTTGGAGACAACAGATTGTAACCAAGCAGGTGAACGTGTAACCAACGCGTAATTTATTTCGGAAGGTGTTCTGAATAAATTCAATAATTTTTGTAAGGTCGTAGCCTAAAAGTTATTGTGGGATAAAAGCGGAGTTTTATCGCCTACGGTTAGATACACAATCACGAGAGATATTTATTGTAGCCAGACGCGCTAAATAAATAAGATGGACATTTCGGAACGGATCGAGTCACGGCGACTCGAGGCTTTGAAGGAAGCAGAGAGAGAGAAAGAAAGAGAGAGAGAGGAAGAGGAAAGAGAGGAACGCGAATTCGAGGCGGAACACGCGAAAGTGTTAGAACGAATAAAACTCGATGGCGCGTTAGCAATAGAAAGAATAAAACTCAATCACGCGTTAGAAATGAAACAGATCGAGTCACGGCAGGCCGAGGCTAGAGAAAAGCTAGAACGCGTTAAGGCCGAGTTGGAAAGGTCAGAGATAGAAGATGATCACCTTACGACTTTGATAAATCTAAGGATTGATGAACAGAAGAACAGTGTAGGGAGAGTACAGCTCAGGGAGATTCTAAAACGCGAACAAGGGATAGGCATATCACTAGGCTATAAAAGTGAACGGCTACGTAATTTCGTCTTGCTAGAACTCAATGAAAAGGAAATAAAACACAGGGAAGAAACTAGATCTTCATTAAACTCACGCGTAAACCTTACAAAGGCGCGAGTAAAGCAGTTGTTTGATAGAGATTTCCGATTCAAAGGGGACTGGATGGAAATGAGAGAGAGCGAAGTTCTAATAATAGAAAGTGAAGTTGAAATGCGAGACCTAACGTTCGAAATTAGAAAGTTGAAGAAAGAGAGGCTAGTGCTTATGGAAAGGAAAGAAAGTCTAGAATTAGAATGGTTGTGGACAGAAATCGAAACAGAGTCTAAAATTGCTGGGGAAGGTACTGTTGACAAATTACGACAGGAAGGTCAGACCGTGAACTTTGACTTGCCGAGCGTGGAGACTGACACACAGAAATTAGTCGCACTACCAAGCACAGCAGACAAAATAGACGAAAACCAATGTTTTGACGAAACCATTACAGTTCAACATGCTAACCAGTTTACAGAAACAGTTAGCGCACCAAAGCTTGATCTTGAAACAGAGACAAGAAAAGACACTGTTGTTAAGGACTTAATAACACGTGTAGAATTTGGACAAACACATACACCGCCGTGTACGTGTGACACCTTGTTTAACGGACTGAATGCGCATGATAAGATAGAGACAGATTCTATCGGTTGTGTACCGTTAAAGTGTGATGAAACTTCTAGCAACACAGTGACTGATTTTTCTGACAGGACAAATATGCATGAGAAGATAGAAACGAGTTCTATCAGTTGTGTATTGTTGAAGGGCAGTGACACATCGACTGAGTTTACTGACCGAACTGTTAGTTTAAGAGAGAGTCATGAAAATGTGCTCGCTACGAAGACTGACATCGGTAGATCTCGATCTCCGATGATTGACGTGAGTCATGACGTAATTTTGGAACACAAGATTATTGCGTTATTACAGACAGAGACAATGTGCCTATGATAAATTCATTTACTTCAGATGACATGACAGTTGTCAGAGCTGAGACAGAGTTCTTTTCCAAACGTGACATGGAAGAAGATATAGTCGAAAACTGTACAGGGACGAAATCTAGTATTTCTAACATAGAGATATTAGGGACGGTCGACGATAACAATGCATGTGTACTGAAGTGTATACACGCAGTTGTCAGAGACATGGCAGAACTGTCTGCAGATAAATCACTTAATGGACTTAGTGACGTAGACAGAAGCCACGGTACATGGACTACCTTTATTGACTCACCTGTTGAGATAAAGGAATGTCAGGAGTACGTACCAAAAACTGAGACAAGTGGAAGTAAGGAGGAGGGGGTTTCATTAACTGATATGTTCCTTGATTCACTGACGTTAAGTACGGAGTGTAATCCCAAATTGATCAAAGACACAGTACAAATGAGTGACAGAACTAGATTGATAGATAATGAAAACCGGAGTGACGGACTGATAACCAGAGTAGGTGGGGCATCAGGGCTGTTACTGACATCAGATGCAGAGAATTATGATAGAGGAAACAGAGGGAGTGTAGCCTACAACACACAGAGAATAGACATGGTGATGTTATTCAGTGTAATAGAGACAGGTAACATTCACTGCCAGTTAGTGACTGAAACTGACAGAATTTCCATCATAGATTCTGACGACTTGATGAGAAGACATATTGAATTAACTGAGTCAGTGGAGACAGGCTATGTTGGTTCAATAAACGGTATGGTCCAGGGGAGACAATCGATAACTCTTGGAGAGTTTAAGACAGAACCCTTGTTCATACAACCACGGGAATCCGACTTGCTAGCGAGTGAGTCTGACCACACAGTGACTAGAGAATACTCGAGTGGAGAGTTAGACAATTCTAGAGTCACAAAGGAGACACAGACTTATGTTGTCAAGGAGAGAGACAAATTGACAGACATAACAGTCGAACACCTAGTTGTGAATGGGTTAAAACAGAAAACAACTAGTGGGATGAGGTATTTCACTTCAGTCTACGATAAGATCAGGAGAACGGAACCTCCAGATTTAGGGGAGAAGCTAATGTTGCAATTCAGGTACTTCAGAGAGACTGGTAGCCGTGACAGAGCCCATTTGCAAACCTATGACGTTAGACTAGATGCGAAATGGACCCATAGTAGATCTGACGCCATTCCGACAAAAGACGTTGAGTGCATGGAACTAGGGACGTTCAATGTGTAGAAAATGACGTAACTACAGATGCGCGAAACACCAAGAGAGCAAATTTCCATTTGCGTGAGTTCAGTGACAAGGCTAAGAGCGATAGATTTGAAATTCTGACATCGCAGAATCAAGGCCACAGTGACACTGACAGGATACGAAACGTATCAAGAAGTTTGAAACTGTTAGATGGGGTAGAGACCAGTCATACAGAAACTGACACTACCAGAAACATTTTAAACTTGACAAGTACTTTGGAGAGTTTTGAAAGAGATCATGACGATAAAACACTTCAAGGACGTACTTACCAGACGAGAAATGAAAAGTCTAAACTTGACATGCAATATATTGCACATCACAGTGACATTCTGAGGAACAGAGTAAGAAAGAAAGAATGCAGTTGTCATGCCGTAGACATGTTGACACACATGGACGATGACGTGTATTGGGGTTGGGATAGAACTACGAAGATGGTGCTAGGCAGGATAGTGCAACAGTAGAAACGATGACTGAACTTTCTTTTGAATTTTCATTATTTTCTTGTTGTACCGTAGTTGGTGGTTGTTATTGTAAATATGTTGGACATTTCATAAAAACTTGGGACTAGCTATAACACTGATTGAGTTGTGTTCGTGTTGTAACTCTGAATATGACAGGTAGACTGATAGATGGTTCATTGAGTTGGTAATTCACAAACTCTGATATTTGGTTGATACAGGAAATCAATATCTGGAACTTTTCATAACCTGCATATTGATAGTGTTGTTCATTGGAAGTCATTTTTTTGATCACACTATTGTTGGATACGTATTCAGTGGAATTGGTTGATGTTGGATTTCTATTCTGAATAATCTGATTAGATCGAACTAGGTTGTGTGTGAACTATTGATTATTGGGACAGATAGTGAAATTTTCAGAACATGTTATTCCATTGGATGGATGTCTATTAAATTAGACTGGACCTTTTCTTAAATCATTTTATTTGATTTTTTCTTAAATCATTTTTCCTTGATTTCTTGAAGTGAGAAATATTGTATGAGAGTGCCGTTAATCTAGAGTTGATTTCCCTGCCGCGTTACATTATTTCTGGTTATGTTGAAATTTTTTAATTGTAAATTTTTTTCTTCATTTTGCACTTCTACATTTTATAACACATAATTTGTAGGAGGCATTTATCTTTTGGTAAGATAAACGCCTCAAAAGCAAGGGGGTGTGACGATGTGTGACAAATTCTGTGTCATGACCTCGTGACCCAATTGCTCGTTTCAAAATTAAATTTTTGAACGGACCTTTGTTGAAATTCACCCGTGATACATCAGTATCGAGAGAAGCTTTCTAGCAAGGTCGGATTGTTGCATAACTTTAGGCCAGTGTCCAGCACCTTCGAGATCAACAACATACCACGTGAACGGTCACGTGATGCGTTCAATGCAGTTTCATAAAATACGATTCATAGGCGCGAAAACAGCACTCACTCCCAGATCGGCAGACACACCAGACGCTGTATTAGCTCGTCCCGCCGCCATACCAGAGTCGTAAGAGAGTCGAAGATGAACCCGCGCTAGAGCAGTAAAATCTACTTTTAAGAGGTAACAATAACACGTCTACTTCTTACAGTATCTATTGCATTTATTGATTGTATTTTGTAATTGAATTGATGTATGTATTTTGTGCAGCTTAGCGCTATTTTAGCCAAAGCACGTGTTTCGATGTAAAGGGACAAATCTAAAAGTTATTGTATATAAATTATTGTAACTTTTTCTTATCTTTAATTTATATAAATCGTAAATTCACTAGTGCCGCCAGTATGTCTGTGCACGTGGTGAATTCTTCTTTGTAATTCAAATTGTTCTTGCATATAATTTTTCGTGTAAAATTGTAAAGCATTCATGCTTCATTTTGAATTAATCCTTTGTGTGAATTCCAATTTTTAATGCTGTAAATATTTGAGAATTCATACGTTCGTGTAATGTTATATGTAACACACACGTGGACCACAATGTATATTTAAATATAACCATATTTGAATTGTAAACGACACGATAGTCAAAGATTCTAAATTCAGAACCTTAAACAAAGAAACATGTGCTTGGGTTTTGCGAATATACACGCAAATAGTTACAGAGCCCAAAATCCTTTGTTTCAGCCGGGTTCTTCTTATGTTATCCCTCTCTACCTTCGTACTTCTTGAGTCGTACACCGACTCGGGTGTCTTCATGACCCATACGTGAACTATGCAGAAGTACCTCGTGTTAACTACGGTTAACGATCGTCGCAAGTACATTAGCGATGCAGTAATTGAGTGGACATTGACTGTTATGCTATGCGGTACTGACGATGAGCCAAAGGATGTGGACAAGTTCTAACCAGTTGAACCCCACATGCGACCAAAAGTGTAGTTAAGTATATCTACTGTGGTCCGGAATCAAGTGACTATTTGGCAAGAAAATTCTCGTTAGAACTTTTAACAAGGACGGTAGATGAGAGAGAGTCTCTGAATAGAACTTAAGACATCGTGTTCGGGATTAATCGTTGCTGTTAATTGTTAACTTATTAAATCTTATTTCATTTTGTTAAGAACCTCTTTTTGTAGTAAATTTGTATGCATATAGACCAAAAGACGTGGATTGGATGGGGGCTGTTTGAGCTAAACGAATGACGTAATGAATGCATATGAATCTAAGAGAGTTTTTAACGATTTCCAATCTAGCTAATGTACGCAAATTATCAGTTTCGTAAATCTGTGATCTAGACTACAAAGATGCATTTTTAATTTAGTCGAATGATGATTTGAGCAACCAGTCTGTTTGGGTTAAACGAGAGGGAATTAATTTAAATAGTAAATTAAAGTTCTATAATTTCCTAAGCAGGGTCTTTAAATAAATACTGGAAACGTAACACACACTAGGGGGAGAGACTTCTCGAATAAAGCACGATCGTAGCAGTTTATAATCAATCAACCACAGACAAGTACTCCTTGATGCCTAGGCATTGGCAGACAAGTATTCCTTGATACCCAGCCAATACTCATTGATGTCTAGATATTGACAGCCATTGCAAGAGCTCCTTCGAGTTCCGGACACTTACACACAGCCAGGACAAGTACTCCTTGAGGCCCAGACACTGACAAATTAATAAAGGTTCTGAACGCGTTCATTCTCTGTATCAGGAAAGTAATAAAACCCAATGTTGTTTGTTTTTTAAATTTAAAACAAAATATTTGCAAACGTTCCTTGTAAACAAATAATATTTTAACTATTATTATTATCATTCACCCCAACCCTCCTAAAAAAAAATCTAGAACCAAAATATATAACGCAGAAGAAGAGACAGTTTTGGAAATATTTGCAAAACAATCACTTTACGTGAAAGGCTGGCCTGATTAAACTGTAGAATAATATAATTGCCAATAGACTTGATTGTAATATTTTGACTTCATGCTTTAAAGAATAAATTTCATTTACCTTAGAAGCTCTATCATTTGCAACGTTCTGGATACATTTTTAAAATAATAATTAAAAGATCGCAATTAGGCCATCTTTGCTAGCAATATAGCGGCAGGAGCACACGGTTAAATTCAAACAAAAACTTTCCAAACCTCAAGTCAAATATACATTGAAGGAGGTATCTCTGGGAATATTATTACATTATACATGAAAAAAAAAAGAGTATTGACATCGATCCCTAAGCAACGATAAAAAAATATGTAGGAGTATACACGAGTTCAGATAAACAGATTTATACAGACGTATTCAATTAGAGAATTATAATCAGCTTTACACAGACGTATTCAATTAGAGAATTATAATCAGCTTTACACAGACGTATTCAATTAGAGAATTATAATCAGCTTTACACAGACGTATTCAATTAGAGAATTATAATCAGCTTTACACAGGCGTATTCTATTAGAGAATTATAATCAGCTTTACAAAGACGTGAACAAATTACGAAAGTATAAACAGTTTAAAACAGACGTTATCAATGAAGAAAGTACAGATAAACAGTTCTACACTAATTTTATCAAGTTGGAAAGTATAGACAAGCAGCTTTACAGTGACGTTATCAATTAGGAAAGTATAGAATAAATAGATAAATACTTTCCTGAGAAGTTATCAATTATCAACAGCAGTACACCTTAGTTATCAATTTGGAAAGATAAACAGCTTTACAACCTCATTAACAATTAGGAGAGTATAAACAGTTAAACAACCTCGTTATCAGTTAGGAAAGTATAGATAAATAGCTTTACACAGAAGTTATCAATTAGGAGAGATAAACAGCAGTACACCCTTGTTGTCAATTAGGAAAGGATAAATAGTTGCACACCATCATTATTAATTAGGAAAGTATAGAAAAAATGGCTTTACACAGAAGTTATCAATCAGGAAAGATAGACAGATTTACCCCTTGTTATCAATTCGGAAAGTATGTAAGCAGTCCTACACCGACGTTATCAATTACGAAAGTGTAAGTTTGAATTTAATAAAGTCATTATCTGTATTTTTTCCTGGCATCACATTTCCCCCAAATCATTGATACTGTTTTCTGCTTGATCCAGATGCAGTAGAAGTAGTGTTGGTGCTGGTGAGGGTTGTAGTAGTAGTAGCAATAAGTAGTAGTATTTTTATATGTTTATGCAAGCTATAAAATGCATAGACTGCCACCCTATAGTAGTTAAAGTAGTGATAGTGGTGGTATAGTATTTGGGGCAGCAGTATACCAGTAGTATTTTTTATTGCAATCTACATGAAATGAGAAGAATCTATACCTACTTGCCACCTTTGAGAAGCAGAAGTAGTGGGAATGGTGCGAAAGTAGTAGAATTATATTTATTAGTAGTAGTAGTAGTAGCAGTCGTATTTTTATTTCATGCAATGTACATAAAATGCGAAGGATCTGTACAAACCTGCCACCCTTTAAGTTCACGACAGGACAGCACTGAACCTGTTAACCTGACTTAAGGGCGAGCTCCAAAACCTTACTCTGCACGCACTGTCGATGTTATTTCTTACTCGGTCCTGGCATTTTTCTCATGGCACCGTTCACTCGCCTACAGTTCTTCCCGGGCGCTCAGGTGTACAAACCCAGTCTCACCTGGTCTTTGACACCAAGAGAATCGTGGTGGTGGTGTGGGTGGGTGGGTGGAGGGGGGTGGCGTAGACTAAGGTTGGGGTGGGGCGGATTGGGTATCAGCGTAAAAGAAATCTCACTTCGTGGCAATGATATAGTGTGCACTGTGGCGCGTGTGGTCCTTATGCGCATAGTAGGTCAAAGTCAAGGACCAGATCTTGTCGTAATCGGAAGCACATGTATACAGAATATTATAAAAGCTGGAGAGAGGAAAATATAATGATGTACAAGCATTTTCTCAAATACAAGATGTATGCTTCGACTCTTCTGTTCCATTTTCTTAATTTTTTTAAAAGAGCTGACGGATAAGAGGATCGACCGTTTCCGCAGAACGTAAGCACCTTCATCCTCTATCACATTCTTGCAGGTGTCAGTTAGGGTGTGGTAACGCTAGGAAAGTGCTTGTTACGACTCAGCTGTTACAGACACTCTGTATGGCTGGAACGTTTATCAAAAGTTTTGATACTGAACGTTTTGAAAAATGACAGATTTAAAAAAAAAATAAAGAAGTTCAATTCATACGACTGGTTTTTCGACTTTTTGTCTATTTATAAGGCTGGCTTCTACAGTAAATGAAATAGACATACTGGTCAGTTTCTTTTCGTTTCATTGTCGACGTTTGCTAATGTTATAGATATGGTTTACACTAAAGGTGTCAGTTTCAAGGGGAAGAATGTAGAGCAAACAAAAGTTTGTCCCTTTATAAAGTTACAATTACTATGAAAACATGAATCCGCTGTGTCTTCTCAGTGAAATAAAGATACACTACTTTAATTACAAATGGCTGCGGTCATTAAATAAAAATAAAAGAAATGCTATTTTTCCACGCCCATTTGATTTTCCCACCCCAACCTGTCAATCTCACGCCATTCCCTATGTCAAGGAAAGTAGAGATAAGAAGATAAATCAGAGCCGTAAATGATTAAATAAAAATGTATTGATAGTATTCTTGTCAATCACAGTACTCATCCATACATGACTGACATTATGATCACCGAATTTGAATGTTTTATTTAATACTTTACACATTTACCGTGAAGTGGTAGTTTCTAGTACTTTTAATCTTTCAGCACAGCAATAGATTTCAACATTATCGACACCGTGCATGACCAAAAGCTGTGGATACACATTTGTAGGATGGGCACAATTATCGTTATTTTAAACAGCAAAAATCTGCTTGCTGATAGTGCCACCCCCCTTCCCCGCTACATGAAAGTAATTAGCATACAAAGTCATTACCAACAAAAGTCTGCTTGCTGATAGTGACCCCCACCCTCAACATCAAGGCATGTGCGACCGTGTAGAAGAAACTATATAATTAACGTAGAGCTAAGGTTGAGTTCTTTTTATCTCCATGAAACACAGATGCGAGAGATCTGAAGCCAAATAATGGAACTTTTTACTAAAACCAAACCAAACAAACAAAAACACAATTCCGCATTGACTGTTGTAAAAATAACACAAATGGCAAAAGTCAACATAGTTTAAAAAATAATTTGCGCATGACTGTTGTACAAATAGTACAGACAGCAACTAACCAGACAACTAATGAAGTATGTGAGTAACAGACTCAAATGAACGAGTGAATGGCTAATTAACTAAAGTAGCTGACTAACTAAACAACTAAGACTTAATAAATCAGCAAAAGAATGTAAACTAAATTAAAAAGAAAAAAAAAACGGAACTCAGTGAAACAAGCTAATACATTAACTAATAGGCGACTGCGCCAGTTGGAGACTTAAGCAAGTTAATGACAAGCCCTGGAAAGTGAGTTTTAATTAGCCTAAGTTTAGTGAGGTTAATGCACCTACAGGTCATCAAGTGATCACTCCATTTGTGAACTAGCGTGAGTTAACCACATGTCCGGGAGTCCAGGTGAAATGAAAACGTTAAGTGGGTGAAGTGGAGAAGAAATGAGCCAGAAAACGAAACTCACCTAACGAAAGGGGCCACAAGGAGAAAGGATTGGGGGGGGGGGGGGCGAGGGGGTGGTGGTAAAAGGAAGCAGCAGCAATTTAGCAGCTTCATGTTTAAAATTTAAAAACAAAATGGATTCCATTAAAGAAAGTTGCATGAGCGTGTCGTATCTCAGTAAGCGTCGTAACGAGAGTTATCTCCCATTTCACACTATGTTGGCATCCGTTCCATCTGCGTTAACTCCCCTTCAGACAAACATACAATCAGTCATTTAAAAAATATTTATTTCAGAGAAAAGGAAATAATTGTAAGTGTTAAAAGTCACCCCAACCCTATAAACAAGAAATATATATTGCTCGATAACCGACCATACCTTTAAATTTGATAAACTAGTAAATACTATACATCATTAAAAAAAAAGCGTTTTCCTCAAGACAAACGTCTTATGAAAATGGATGGAATTTGAATAACTGCGTGAACTTAGCAGGTTATGACCTTTCGTCACAGAGACCTTACTTGAGTTTCGTTGAAGTCAGCCAATAAAAATTACTTTGCGCAATAATAAGCGCTTAATTATGAGTAAATGAGCCAAAGAGTGTAGGAGAGAAGGGGAGAGAAAGGCAATACACTTTAACAGAGAGACAGGTGGAGATGAATATTTAAAAAGGAGAGAGATATGAAGCGAACAGTCTATCTTTTGAGTTTTCTTTTATCGCATAACAGTTATTAAATATTTTAAAATCAGGGTTCGAAGCGAAGAACTTTTCATTTGACATTTATTGCAAAACATTTAGTAAATATTTTTCGCTAAGAAATGCTTGTTTTTTTAAACAAACAAGTGAAATGGCTGTAATGGGAGTAATTTCAGAATCCGGAACACACATGACTCAGCGTATTGTAAGGAAGACGGACTGAGCGTTTGCAAAAAAAAAAAAAAGGAAACAGATAAACTATGAAAGAGGAAATAAACTATAAAAAAGGAAACAGATGCAAACAGTAAAATTTGGCATTCAAGAGACCACAATTTAGCATTTTTCATGTTTTTCCCTTTTGTTTCTTGTTTTCTTTTTTCCTGTCAGATTTACGCATTGTTTATATAGATACTCACTTGTTTGAGTGTTAAACATCGTTTCCATGCGAGATACATTTGTGCAGCATTTTAGTTTCAGTCAAGTTGGGTCTGTTTAGCATACTAGTTAGACCTAGGTAAAGTTGTGCATACTTAGCATATTAGTTTTCAGTAAAGTTGGGTCTGTTTAGCATACTAGTTAGACCTAGGTAAAGTTGTGCATACTTAGCATATTAGTTTTCAGTAAAGTTGGGTCTGTTTAGCATACTAGTTAGACTTAAGTAAAGTTGTGCATACTTAGCATATTAGTTTTCAGTAAAGTTGGGTCTGTTTAGCATGCTAGTTAGACCTAAATAAAGTTGTGCATACTTAGCACATTAGTTTTCAGGTAAAGTTGGGTCTGTTTAGCATACTAGTTAGACCTAAGTAAAGTTGTGAATACTTAGCATATTAGTTTTCAGTAAAGTTATGCCTGCTTAACAATTTAGTTAGTTTTCAGTAAAGTTATACCTGTTTAGCAATTTAGCTAGTTTTCAGTAAAGTTGTGCCAGTGTAGCATATTAATTAATTTTTGGTAAGGCTTACCTGCTTAGCATTTTAGATAGATTTTAGTAAAGTTATGCCTGCTTAGCAGTTTAGTTAGTTTTCAGTAAATGTATGAGTGTTTAGCAATTTAGTTAGTTTTCAGTAAAGTTGTGCCTACTTAACATCGTTTTCAAAACATCGGCCGTTTAGAGTTCTGCACAATTTTACAAGAGGTAAGCAAATGAAGCATTTAACTCCCTTTTATGACAGTTTAGCTTGCCTAGTATTCAGGGATTTTTCTCTAGAGTAAAACTTCTTAACGTGTGTTTTGTTACAGGAACGGGAGTTCAACATTTTAACTGTTTTTATAAAATTTATGCCCCGTTAGAATATTTATTACCCTTTCCCATGTATTATTATTCATTTAGCTTTAAACTTGATGTCACTAAAGTTCTGTCTTGCACATTCCGCTACAGTTTTGCTCGTTTATCACTGTGCCTCATTTTCCAATGAGCATTTTGCTACCTAGGTATATTACGTCGTCTTTCCAAGAATAATCAGCTTTGGAGATATATTACGTCGATTTTCCAAGAACATCGACTGGTTTACTTATTACGTCGTTTTCCCTAGAACATCCAGATTTGTATGTATATTACGTTGTTTTCCCTAGAACATCCAGATTTGTATGTATATTACGTTGTTTTCCCAAGAACATCCAGTTTCATAGGTATCGGTAAACACGTCTTTTTCTACAAAGATAGAGAAGCTTTTTACGTCGTTTTCTCTACAGCGTCTTATTTGGAAGCAATATTATGCTGTGTGTTGTAAAGTAATCCTACTTGTTAGGAATATTAATTACAGCAGCACGAGAGATATTTTTACGTCATTATCCATATAGTATTCTACCGAAAAGATATCTTACGTCATTGTTCCTATTGAATAGCTATTTTACGTTGCTTTCCTAATAGTTTTATTTGACATTGATTCCTCTGGAATGCCTATCTTATCTGATTAGCACTTTACGTCACTGGATTAGTATAGGCTCTGCTACTTCTGACTCTTTTCAAGAATTATTCCCAGAGAGTTATTTTAGAGTACCTGGGAAAGGTTACCATCTCAACGAACACAGATGAGCACAAGTAATACAATCTAACAATGCTCAGAAGTGATACTGATGAACATGCGCATGAATGAATAGAACGAAAATAATACTTTGGTTAATACTCGGGTTACGTGATAAAATAGTGGACAGATATAAACTATCTAAACAGGACGTGACCCGATCTGCAGCTTTCCACCTGCCAAAGTATATTTAATCATGCTAAAGTCAACAATGGCCCAACAGGTGTTTAGGAAAGCTATTAATAGGAACATAACAAAATGACGACTTGCTCCCCGAGTTGCGCCCAAGAAACAGCAACGCGAACAAAAGATTCAACGGAACGGGCAGAATGGTCAGTGAACGCATAACCTTCGCTTTATTTTACGTAACGCGGAAAACAATTACATGCTGTAAAAGCAGAACGTACAGTGAATGCGTAACTTTCGCTTTATTTTACGTAACGCGAAAAACTATTATGTGTTGCAAAGGCAGAACGTAGAGGGAACCTGTAATTTTCGCTTTATTTTACGTAACGCGGAAAACTATTAAGTTCTGTAAAATTTAAGAACTAACATGCTTCTTAAAAAATCATTACACACAAAAGTCTCTGACACTACCAAGAGATCAACCTGTAGTCAGAAATTCTGCAATTGCTGTTATGGTTTACTAACACTGGTCAGGACTTATGTTGTTTTTGGGGTTTTCAAGGAAATTCTAATTTAAAATAAAATAAGCGCGCGAGTGCACACACACACACACACACACACACACACACACACACACACACACACACACACACACACACACACACTATTTTAAAGTATTAAAAACAAACTTTACGTACTATGAAAATTACAAAGCAGGAGGAGTTATTTAATGAAGAGGATTTGAAAAGTTAAACTAAGGTGATAAGAGGATTTGGAAAGTTAAACTAAGGTGATAAGATGATTTGGAAAGTTAAACTAAGGTGATAAGAGGATTTGGAAAGTTAAACTAAGGTGATAAGAGGATTTGAAAAGTTAAACTAAGGTGATAAGAGGATTTGGAAAGATAAACTAAGGTGATAAGAGGATTTGGAAAGATAAACTAAGGTGATAAGAGGATTTGGAAAGATAAACTAAGGTGATAAGAGGATTTGGAAAGATAAACTAAGGTAATAAGAGGATTTGGAAAGATAAACTAAGGTGATAAGAGGATTTGAAAAGTTAAACTAAGGTGATAAGAGGATTTGAAAAGTTAAACTAAGGTGATAAGAGGATTTGGAAAGTTAAACTAAGGTGATATGAGGATTTGGAAAGATAAACTAAGGTGATAAGAGGATTTGGAAAGTTAAACTAAGGTGATAAGAGGATTTGAAAAGTTAAACTAAGGTGATAAGAGACAAACTGGTCTTGAACGTTACGCACGCCGTGTGTGCGAGTTATCGGCCTTCGCGACTTCATTTACTTTTCTGGCAGGAGGTTTAATTTTTCTTCCTCCAGTTTACTTTCACTTCGTTACGTTTAATTTTTTTTTTTTGGTGGGGCTTGTCGACGACTCTTGACATAAACAATAGTTGCAAATGGCTTCTTGAGATGGGAGTGTCATTATGACAGCGAGTGAAGAAATTCTTGTATGTCTCAAGTAGACTGAAATGTCGAAAACAATTCACTTAAAAAAAAAAATGTAATTTGTGATTTTGTTCTGATTGTGAGAGTGCACAACGTCAGCATCTGTTAGTATATGGATACAGTACACAACCGTGTGTGTATGTGTGCGTGAATGCAAAAATGCTCATAACTGTATTTGTGTGTGTGTCGTCTTTGTATAAATCCGTCTGGATGCCTAAGTGTGTGTGAGTATATGTGTGAGCCTGTGTTGGTTAAATAAACTGCTAATTCTAGATGGAAGTTCCTTTAAGTTCAACAGCCTGTCTATCATCATTTAACTTCACATGACTTAGCCAAGAGAGAAAAGCACGAAAATAGGCTTCGGCTTGGACCACAACCAATCAACCAAATATAGCCAATCAAAACTAGTGTTGAGAGGGTAGACGATCAGTTTCCATACATCGATATTCTGATAACTATCTTTGCTGTGATTGCAGTATGTCTATAAAGTGAATCCTTCCCCCATCCGCCAAGAAATTTTGATTTTTTTTTCTCAACATGAAACAGAAAAGAAAGAAAACAAATAGAAGAATAATTCGCTTGCAAATAAAAACAAAAACCCAACGAGCAAAAGCGCAACCCTGTGCAACCCTGAGGAATCAAAGGTCATGTTAACCTAGGCGCCCAGTGACATTATATCAAGAAGAAGTATGTCAGGAGATTAAAGTAGTTGAGTAAATATTTAATTCAACATCTAAACATAATCTTCAAGCATTAAGCGTGATTTACAAAGACAAAATTCTGTGGGGAATTTTATTTCAACCAGCGCATGCCTTACGACCACGACTCAATAAGGCTTGAACTCACCTGAACGAGAGGGATACTGCTGTATCTCGAGTTTCTTTCTCCCTAACACAAGAGTGCAGTCGCTGTCGGGTAGGCAATGGACAATCAAGGCCGGGTAGACACAGCTTAGTACACACCACGCACCTGATCCGACGCGGTCCGTTTCACACTTAGTATGTGTTGTGAAATCAAAGACACCCGAAGCAAAAACCGGGTCCTGCTGACGGTGTTAAGATAGAAACACTTGTAACGAATTGTCATCGAACTAGTGCACACTCTTATGCAGTCGCTTCTTGCCTGTTTGGGTCACTAGAGAACAAGAGCCACTCTTAATGAAAAGCCAGTTCATCCACCTTTGTCTGCAAGTTGTTGCGGTTAATGCATCGTGTTATTTCCCCCTTCCCGGTCTTGGTAAGTTAGTCAGTCACCTGTTAGCCGAACCTTGCTACTACTAATTCAGTATAGTATGAGTGCTTTCCCTTGAATGTGATGAATAGGCCGCGCACTGGTGTTGATTGTCAGATACACAGGTGACGACTGCAAGACCCATCAGCGCTGACTGCTCAACGGATCGACGCATTATAAAGTTAGAGAAACAGGGGAGAGGGGTAGTCTTCACGCGCCCTCTCATCATGATATCTCATTTACAAAAGAGAAGCCAAATTTGCGTCCGGAAGCTGTCAACACCGCATGTTCAAACTGCACTGAGTTTAATTCCGAATTGCGTTTTTCATTTCCTTAGCAATTGGTAAGTTAATTTCAATTGCCCTATTTTGCTCTGTGTAGGTGCGTGTGTGCTGTTGTGGAAAGTTGGGAGGGGGTGGGTGTGAATAGGAGCCAATGAAACTCATCGTGTCGAATACGACAGGTTTCTGTTTCTACGCCATGGAAAAAAGCCTGACAGACCAAATATCCAGACCGCCGCCTTGCCAACCACCACCAAGTCAGTGAGGGAATCCCTTGGTTTTAAAGGCAAGGAGTGACGGCTACAGTTGTTTTAGCGCCGGGTAAAAGGTAGGTAATCAGCGCACACAAAAACGGACGGCGCCTCGTGAGAAAGCCTCGGGCAATAAAGAGGGCGGTGTGTGTAGGAGGGGAGGGGGTGGATGCAAAGAGACACAAAGACACATGTTTTAAGGAGGCGGGAGTTAAGAACTTTTCCCTTCCTCAGTGACTGGTGCCTCCTGGTTGGTCTGTCTTTTGCTTCAAAGAGCAGAAGGTCCGACGTGCTTCGCGCACCACAGTTATCAAAATACGTCAGCAAGGAAACTATTTGCTTAGTAGATATGTGTGCGCGTGAGAGACAAGGGAGAAAAGCAATGCTACTTTTATGCATATGATATTACCCCTGCTTGTTTGTAATGACTCGCACTAGGGAGCGGTGAAGGTTTGTGTGTGTGTGTGTGTGTGTGTGTGTGTACATGTAATCGTACCTTACTGCGAACGATTCGATACTGATGTGAACCGCATATGTTTTAGACTAAGTGATAATGTGAACAGTCGAAGTTGAAGCATGTCACTGATCGACCAAAATATGGCTCACATAACAAACCGGAAATTTAATCCACTCGTCTGCTGCAAAATCTCTGACGACCACCTATCCGTACAATCCTCGTCGGTCCAATGGCTGGGGTAAAATAGGAAGAAATTCCACATTTCAAATTTGGAATACAAAAGAAGAAACAAACCTGCACCTCAAACAAATTTGACATTTTTTTTTTTAGTACCAAGCCCCTTAAATTTGCGAACAGAAATTTTCACTGCTTAACGCGGAGCGGAGAGAGTAAAATAATTAAATAGGAAACAAACAAAGAAACAGTTATTGCAAATATGACCGCCATCTCTGACGAGGAATGCTGAGTGTAAACATTATTTTTTCCGGGCACTGGCGTGCCGCAGACGCCATTTTACGATCATGGCCAACTGTGGCCGTCAGATTGTAATCTGGTCAGAATTACACAGGAAGTTTTAGTCTTCTACAGGAAGGAATGCTTCTTTGCAAGTAGAATTACTGGGAGAGAGGAGGGGATGTATTGCGTGTGTGCCTGCATGCTGGTAATGCCGATTGCAGATTGCAAAGGATGGGCAGACAACATAACCTTCTTGGTTTTGGTCTCTGTAAACGACTTTCATCACTGGTGTTGGTGGTTTGGTCCCTGACCATAGTCTCAATCAACACCATCTGGTAAAAAGTTTCTCATATGTGTCATTGGTACGTCATGACACTGAGTGTCACAAGAGAGGAAAGAGTTGTACTGCACTTAAAACATATCAATAATTATATACGTCCAAAATTAGCCTATCCCTTTTTCATATGTGTCATTGGTACTTCATGACACTGAGTGTCACAAGAGAGGAAAGAGTTGTACTGCACTTAAAACATATCAATAATTATATACGTCCAAAATTAGCCTATCCCTTTTTCATATGTGTCATTGGTACTTCATGACACTGAGTGTCACAAGAGAGGAAAGAGTTGTACTGCACTTAAAACATATCAATAATTATATACGTCCAAAATTAGCCTATCCCTTTTTCATATGTGTCATTGGTACTTCATGACACTGAGTGTCACAAGAGAGGAAAGAGTTGTACTGCACTTAAAACATATCAATAATTATATACGTCCAAAATTAGCCTATCCCTTTTTCATATGTGTCATTGGTACTTCATGACACTGAGTGTCACAAGAGAGGAAAGAGTTGTACTGCACTTAAAACATATCAATAATTATATACGTCCAAAATTAGCCTATGCTGACTACATCGAGCAATTTCTGGTACAAGGACGTTACTGGGAATTGCTACAATTGTTCTGCTTCAGAGAGCTGATACGGCGAAGGAGCGCCTAGGTTAGCCTTGAGAATAGCAGCTAATCAGTGCTCTTAATGTGAATAGGGAAGCATGTGGAATTGACATTAATAATGTAAACAGTACTCTTGTGGCTTTATTACAAAAAGCATATGAAATGACTATTGCAACCTCTCCAAACAAGGTTACATAGAAACTACTATCGCTTATCTCTAATAACTCCATGGCGTTGGTGTCACAAATTGCACTGTGTGTGCACGTGACTCTTATGTTATAAAAAAAACACATGTCCTATGTGTATTGCTCTTTACTTGGTGTGCATATAGATATGTTTCTTATGAGTCCATTGCATTAATTTACAACACACATGACACATACCAAAAGCATTACACTTTGCATACCAAACAAGCCAATGAAACAACAAAAAGTAATATATAATACACAGTTTCAACCGAGAGTCAATTTCGAGTTAAGCATTACTCAATCTTTCTATGTTTTCTTTTCTCCTAATCTTGCATCTCTCTTTCTCTCTATCCATACTCCCCAGACTCCAAGCAAAATTCATTCCCATCCCCAAACTCCAAGACACACACATGCAAATTTTCTCATACATAGTTTCTCTCTCTGAAGATACACACATTCTCTCACATAAATATATTTCTCTCTCGCGTGCAGAGACACTTGCATACACATTCTCTCACATACATATACTCTCTCACGCAGACACATACATATACTCTCTCTCACGCAGACACATACATATACCCTCTCTCACGCAGACATATATATATACTCTCTCATGCAGACACATACATATACTCTCTCTCACGCAGACACATACATATACTATCTCTCTCTCACGCAGACACATACATATTCTCTCTCTCATGCAGACACATACATATACTCTCTCTCACGCAGACACATACATATACTATCTCTCTCTCACCGCAGACACATACATACTCTCTCTCTCACGGAGACACACATATACTCTCTCTCATGCAGACACATACATATACTCTCTCTCACGCAGACACATATATACTCTCTCTCTCACGCAAGGACACATACATTCACATAGAAAGTGAACATAACGGAGAACAGCGCCTACACCACCTGCCTTATAATCGACTCTACTCTGCCAGTCTCCAACGCCTGCAGGAAAAGCAGAGAATGATGAAGGAGCAGATGCCATCTAGAATGTGAGTGCCAAACAAAAAGTTTGCTCACTTCCCAGGAACCGTCTGGAGTGTCAACAAAATCATTTCACGCATCGCTGCACGCAGTCCAGAGTTTCGCGGCACTCAAGCGAGACATATGCACTACTATCCCCTCTCAAGGTAATTTTACATTAAACGCAATCCACCAAAGCAACCCACCAGTTCACATAGATATTATACATAGAACGTCTTCTCTATCAATCTCAAATGTCAAATAAATTAAATTAAAATAAAATAAAATTAAGTGCAGTAATAACCAAAAAACTTTGGACTATAATTAAAATAGCAACAACTACAAACACAGAGAAAGAATAAACAGTCAAAACAAACTAAAACACAAGGAACGGTTAAAGGGTCAGTCTATTTCTCGGTCCGCCAATTCTGCCAATGGTCAGTTAAGCCTGGAACAGATTACTCTCAGGACAGTTCTTCTCCATAAACACGCCCGGACACGTTGAAAGATGGAATCAGGCAGACGAAGAAATGTGCGCCGTAGCAGCAAGTGGAATCCCACCCCACCCCCACATCTTCCAATTTCCCACGTGCTCCTGCCCAGAAATAAGCCTCGACCGGAAGCGCTTCCCTCCGGCCACCTAAGCCGTTTGACCAACTAGATAGCAACAGGTTGACTTGTGACAAAGTAACTTGTTGCAAAGAGTGATTTTCAAAGGATACCGAGTGCACGTGGCGTGGTGGAGGCGTTTAGCAAAATTTCCTTTCCCACGAAATGCTTTTCTGGTGGTAACTCAAAAGCAAAGACGCAGCACTCATGAAACAGACGTAGGCACAACACCCATGAAACACTGACGTAGACACAACATTCCTGAAACACAGGCGCAGACACAACATTCCTGAAATATAGACACGGCACTCCTGAAATAGATGTAGACACAACACTCATGAAACACAGACGTAGACACAACGTTCCTGAAATACAGACGTAGAAACAACATTCCTGAAACATAGACACAAACTCAGCACTTCTGAAATAAATGTAGATACAACACTCATGAAACACAGACGTAGACACAACATTCCTGAAACAAAACATAGACACAACATTCCTCAAACAAAACGTAGACAAAACATTCCTGAAACAAAACGTAGACAAAACATTCCTGAAACAAAACGTAGACACATTTCTGAAAGAAAACGTAGACAAAACATTCCTGAAACACAGACGTAGACACAACATTCCTAAAACAGACGCAGACACAGCACTTCTGAAACACAGACTAAGAGAGGGCACTCCTAAAACTGACGTAGAGAGGGCTCTCCTGAAGCACACTTAGACAAATCACCCCTGAAACAGACATAGACACAGCACACACATGAAACAATCGTAGACAGCACTCCTGAAACACATTCAAGACAATGTCTCCACTAAACCGAATATGTTTAAAATAGAAGATAAGCTGAAAAGCGTATTTCTTTGTGATAATTAATGTCAACTTACTTTTAAAATTGTATGACTCTTTGGCCAAGTCCGTCTCAGTGTAAATTTAACGCCGTTGCACCGAATGAACCACGACAGGTTTCCTTATAAACTGAGCAGTAAATGCTTCTTCGATTCCTCTGTCATTTTACACACACACACACACACACACACACACACACACACACACACACACACACAAAGTATGAATTGTGAACTAGTTACCATTGCACACATTTGTGAGCATGCAGCAGTGTTCGCACATCTATAAAGACAAAAGAGTTTCAAGCGATATATTATTATTTTTTTTTTGGTAGGTCAGTGCCGAATAAACTGTACTAATAACAGTTGATTCAGGCTCCAGATCGTAATATCTCTTGATGAATATACTGACGGTTCATCTAACTTAAGAAAGTATTGGGTTGGGTGGGTGGGAAGAAGCTGGTGGAAGTCTTCCTGAATTGAATTTATTAAGGATAAGCAACTCTCGAAAGTAGGATTACATTAATTTGTCTAGTGATGCGCGAACAAGTGCAGACAGGTGGGAACTAGTGCAAACAACCAGCATCGAAGCTGCTATAAAAACAATTTTAATCACGCAGAAATGTTTTAATCGTGCAACATAATATACTAACCATGAATTCGATCGAAAATGTTATATATAGAAAAAATTCTTTACTTGAAACAGATGAAAATACTTTAGAAATAAATTAATGTTGGCATGTTTCATTTTGTGACTTCAGTGCAATCACCTTGTTAAGATCAAAGTAATAAAGGTGGGAGGAAAAATACCCACTGTTTAGACAGAAATGTTTCTTTCGGTAGTATTATATTATTTACAAATCAAAGAGAAATAAAGAGTTTTTAAAATGATTCTAATTTTAAAAGTAATATACTTGGACCTTTCATCTTTGCTATTTATTTCAGACATTCTTCTCTCTATCTTACTGAGCAAACTATATTGTAGTGTGGAAGTGGAAAAAATTCCAACGAAATAGTAAGAAAATTTAATAGTAACTAAAAACGATATAGTGAGAAATTTTAATGGTTAAAAAAGGAAATAGTAATAAATTTTAATGGTAACAAAAAATAAAATATAGTAATAAATTTAAATGGTAACAAAAAACGAAATAGTAAGAAATTTTAAAGGTAATAAAAATGGAAATAATAATAAATTTTAATGGTAAAAAAAAATGAAATAGTAAGAAATTCTAATGGTAACAAAAAAACGAAATAGTAAGAAATTTTAATGGTTAAAAAAAAAAGAAGAAATAAATTGGAGGCGTGACTGGCTGTTTGGAAGATTAGCGTGCAGGTAAGAGGTGTGAATGGCCCAATGCTGGAAATCGTCATGGACACAGCAGCTCGTGTATGGAGCAGTTTGGTCTTGTGAATTGATCAGGAAAGGATAGAGATAGAGCACCGTGTAGTGGATGTATTTAAGCTATGAAGAACTGTTGCAGGAAGGAAGTCATCAAGCACAGTATTTTTTTTTATATGCATAGAAGCAAACAGCGAGGCAGATAATATGGTTGGTATCCCCCTCCCCCAACACAAACACACACTTCGGGCCAGTGTCCAGGGATTAGAACGGAACAGTATCACTAGAGTGACAAATCAGAAGTTTTTAACAAACAGCCATGGGCTAGCTCTCCTTTATTGTTTCAGGGATTCAGCAGTGAACTGAGAATATAAACATTGATAAATCTCTGGAACTGATGGCAGTGTAATCTAGAGGAGATTGAAGAGGGTCCCCCCAAAAAAAAAAGAAGAAAAAAAAGTGGTTCTTTACTGTGGATTGTTTCGTGCAAGGGGACTCGCGTGTTGAATGAGATGCAGTTTTTACAAGATTAGTATTTACAGAGAAGAAAATAGTTTGCTCGTATTCGGTAGCAGCTGAAATTTCCTGGAATTTTTCCATAGCCCGTTTCTTGGAAAAGGATATAAATGTTGAAGGATGGAAGGCGCACATACGCACCAGATGAAGTCAATTAAAGAAAGACTGAATGTCAGCATAATACGTCTTTCTTCACTGTTTCCGATCAAGTTTCGTTTTAGTTCAAAATAATGCTGTGAAAATTGTTTAGTTAATTGTTGGACACGAGGCAGCCATAATGTATTACGGTTCGATTAGGACTTCCGGTGTCGTGTGTTGACCGACTTGCATAATTCTTTCATTTTAGAGACTATACTTCCAAAAAGTACTGATACACTTTTTATTTTACAATGTGCCCTTTCTATGTTTTGCATGCTCACAATGAGTGATGTGTTGATACTGTTTTTATGTTTTGCATGCTCACAATGAGTGATGTGTTGATACTGTTTTTATGTTTTGCATGCTCACAATGAGTGATGTGTTGATACTGTTTTTATGTTTTGCCTGCTCACAATGAGTGATATGTTGATACTGTTTTTATGTTTTGCATGCTCACAATGAGTGATATGTTGATACTGTTTTTATGTTTTGCATGCTCACAATGAGTGATGTGTTGATACTGTTTTTATGTTTTGCCTGCTCACAATGAGTGATGTGTTGATACTGTTTTTATGTTTTGCATGCTCACAATGAGTGATGTGTTGATACTGTTTTTATGTTTTGCATGCTCACAATGAGTGATGTGTTGATACTGTTTTTATGTTTTGCCTGCTCACAATGAGTGATATGTTGATACTGTTTTTATGTCATAACTGGCTCTGTGGATCGATGCCTCATCAGGTAAGATACGACCTGTAGCAGATGTAACAAAAATGTAAAGGTTATTAATGGAAAAGTTGAGAACATATAACTCAGGAAGTAGACCCTGAAGGGTTCCAAGTTTTAGGGGTCTGGACAAAGTGGGCGGATACATTGGGGAAAAGGCAAACACAAGAGTTATAGATAATTAAGATCCGACAGTAATTATAGTTTGGTATAGAAAGGCAGACTGATAGAAAAAATGACAAAGACGGAAGACATAGAAAGAGATGGACGAGTAAATAGATGTACACATACACAGACAGAAGACAGACACACACACACACACACACGCACACACACACACACACACACACACACACACACACACACACACACACATTAAAGAGGCAGATACCTTCACTGCATCAACAAGAAGAAGTATTATGTTTATAATCTTTCAAATTATCGTAAATCTCCGGCAACTCAACAGTTGAGTGATTTCTGTTTTGAAAGTCCCTTGCCCAAATAAATTAGGTCGACACTAATGAAAAAGACAACAACAGCCCCTGCCGAAAAGCTGAGGGTAACGGAAAACGCAGTTAAGGCTCCCACTTCTGTCAAGTTTGGAGAAATCCCACAACCCGTGTCTGGGGCGGATGAAAGAATGTATAATTAGGAGCAGAAGGAGAAATCCAAGAAACATTTATTTTATTCCCCCGGCACGAATTAAAGCTAAGAGCACTCGTCTACAAAAGTTCGCGTACACGTCTGCTTGATGTGCCCTTGTAAACGTTTTAGGAACGTTTGGTCACAGATGTAAACAAAGCAGAAAGTACAATCTGCGCACAGCTTACTGACATCACAGCCAGGACACCTTTAATTCCTGGTTGGCAGACAAAATGTGATTACATTACAGACCAGGGCACTTTAATTCCTGGTTGGCAGACAAAATGTGCGATGGCATTACAGATCAGGGCACTTTAAGTCCTGATTGGTAGACACAATCTGTGATTACATTACAGACCAAGGCACTTTAATTTCTGGTTGGCAGACACAGTGTGCGGCAACACTACAGACCAGGATACTTTAATTCCTGGTTGGCAGAAACATTGTGCGAAAAATTACAGATCAGGGCACTTTAATCGCTGTTCGGCAGAACAATGTACAATAACATTACAGACCAGGGCTCTTTTGTTGCTAGATGGTTTTGTCCCGGATGAAAGAAAAAAAAAACACCTTCACATCGTGGCGGTAAGTACAATACTAGTCACTTGTACAAGCGTTTCGTCTACATTGTAGCATTCGACAGGGCACATACCAGTTGGAGTATGTAGTCTGTTTAAAGACACATTTCAGCTCTAGAATGCGGTCTATTTAACGACAACTCATTAATGAGTGCACATTCGCAGGATAACAGCTCATTAATGAGCGCACATTCGCAGGATAACATCTCATTTATGAATGCACAGACGCAGGATAACAGCTCATTATTGAGCGCCTCTTCTGGGAGCAGATAACGGAATGTGAGATCATCTCTGTCATCGTCTCAGTTAACGTTGAAATGTGGGTGTTTAACGGAAACCAAAACAAACAAAACAAACTTCTTAACCATAAAGCTCCACTCTATTCCAAACAAAAAGACAGTAGGATGGGACATAAAACTCCACTCTATTCCAAACAAAAAGACAGTAGGATGGGACATAAAACTCCACTCTATTCCAAACAAAAAGACAGTTGGATGGAACATAAACAGGTTCCGTGTACCGGAGACAAGGCACGCTAAAGGTACGTTGGTAGTTAAGGCTTTGAAAGATGAGGCGGCCTTGGTGAAGGTTAAAAGAAAAATATCACACACATCTTCCCCCGTCAATAAAACCAAACACAATAAAACCTGTACCCACAGCATAGCGTTACATTTCCCCTTTCCAGAAAATAAAACAAAAACAAGATTCCTTTCTAGCAGCACGCTGGCAGCTAGCGAAACTCTGAAGGGTGGGTGGGGGATGAAACCTTAAATCAAACAAGAGTAAAAAAATATCTCAACCCACTCACCATACATCACCCATAAAGACAACAATGAAGGCTAAAATGTCGCCATGAACTGTCTTCAGACAACAGGTTGACTAAACACCTTCAACTTACACACACACGAACGCACGCACAGCCTGATAGAACAATCGATAAATCACAAAGTAGTTCGTCTGAACACCACCCCGCACCGCCTATTTATTTTGGGGCAGAGAAGTGGACAGCCAGAGCTGAACTGCATCTCTACATTCAGATCGCGCTAGCAGTAGCATAACCTGCTTTACTTCACACTGTACACACAACTTGCTCTGTTCTGCGCTAGCAGCTTGCTTTTGTATCCCTTTAGCAGTTTAGCTGATTTGTATCGCGTTAGCACGGCTTGCTTCATATCGCGTTGTTATTGTCTGCTTTACATCGCGTTAGCGCACTCTGCTTCATATCGCGTTGTTACTGTCTGCTTTACATCGTGTTAGCACGGTTTGCTTCATATCGCGTTGTTATTGTCTGCTTTACATCGCGTTAGCGCACTCAGCTTTATATCGCGTTAGCACGGCTTGCTTCATATCGCGTTGTTATTGTCTGCTTTATATCGCGTTGTTATTGTCTGCTTTATATCGCGTTGTTATTGTCTGCTTTATATCGCGTTAGCACACTCTGCTTTATATCGCGTTAGCACAGCCTCCTTTATAATTATCTCGTTAATGCAGCCTGCCTTATTTTGCGTGAGCACAGCCTGCAATTTCTCAAGTCATAGTGCGAGATTTCTTACGTTATGGAAGTTTTGCAAGTTTTACAGTTTTTTTTAACTGCCGTCAGATTTACAGTGCGTGAGTAAATCATACTTTACGGATACGGTAGTCTTAACGGACAGCAAAAGTTGCGGCAGTAAGATAACGTAAGCTGTCTTAGAATTAATTTCGCTCACGACATCCTTCTCCATGCATTCGCAAGACAAGAGCTCTCGCAGTTTTGTTTTTATGATTTAAGTTTGTTTATATGTGATTTCTCTAGCGCGATCCGCAAATAGCCTCTTTTCGGGTTTGTATTTCTTGCCGGATGACTAGTTTAGCCTTAAATTTGTTTTCGGATACATCTTTCACGTCTGCTTCTAAATTTCCTTTTTTTACTGATGTAAAGTCTTACATCTTCCAGTGAGATAGCTGAATTTATTTAACAACTAGGCCTATAGTATGCATATTTTTCTGATTTCCTACAAATTGTGTTCGCGCGCGCGAGCGCGGATGTGTGTGACACACAGAACTGAAAGAAAAGCGACCCAAAATGAGTTTGCATGTGACGTCACCGAACAGAAAGGCGGTCATATTGGAGATATAAACCAGCTGGCAAACATCAATCTTGAAGTCTTGTGGAATACGTTTTCTTTGCTGCATTTAAAATGTATCAACCCTGACAACATTATTATCGATAAGGCACATTTGCAATTACAAGCTGAGGAGCAAAATGCAAAGCACCGAGTGACGATGGTGTGACACCTGAGTGCGTGACACCAACGTTCCCACTAATTTGTTTCCGGTGTGCGCAAAACCTGCAGTTGTTTGAGCAGCCTCATTTCCGCGAGAGCAAAACATTTTCAGAAACATTTTTGATTGTAAATTGTAACCACTGACTACATACACGTATTTTGTAATAATGTCTTTTTTTTTCTTTTTTTTTTTATTAAAGAAGATGTATGGCTTAGAAATCACGTATAGTTTTCATACTTTATCGCAGTGACAATTACGAATGCACAAAAACTTGTGCGCAGAATTTTTAAAATGCTGCGCGGCATTTTACAACGAGCTGAGGGGCCGCGCACCTTAGAGGAACGTTGCGTGACACCTGAGTATGTCCAGCCTTTGCAGCATCCATCCATCCATCTCTCTCTCTCTCTCTCTCTCTCTCTCTCTCTCTCTCTCTCACACACACACACACACACACACACACATATAGAGGTGTTTATGATTATAGCTTAAATGCAATAGCAAATATTGTTCAATATTATTTTCGTTGCCAAAATGTGAATCCAGCCAGTAGCATACTGGTTATACATCACACCATCAGGTATCAGTGGAATTTGAAAATACTTTTAAGAAATGGTAACAACGAGGAGATGTCAGATAATGAAGGTGACTTTGTCATTTCGTTTGGATCTTGTAGTTTTATAAATCTTAAGTTTGCTTTGTTCTTCAGTCTGTCTTTCCAAAGTGAGCAGAATTCATAGAACACGAATATTTTTTCAGATTAATGTAAATATTAAAAAAAAAATTGCTCCATGTATATCACGATCCATACGACTGCAAAAGAATCTTAGCATTCCAATATGGCTACTCATCCGGGTTCTAGACGAATTAATGGCTTCCGTGCAAACACCTAATTATCCACTTTAAAACGTTAGATTTCAACCAACAGCACCAGGAGCAACTATGTGAGATGGACGGGGGGAATACATTAGGTAAAGGCGAACCATTACTTTCGCGCGTGCTGTGCACAAGGAACCAATTACCTCCCCATTTTTTTCCTCCTGTTTTGTCACAGACCAGTCATTGTGATGAACCTCACTCTCTGTGCGCGCTGACCCTGAACTTCCGTCAAACTGCACGAGCTGACCCTGAACTTCGGTCAAGTCGGACGAGTTATAATACATTTCACGTGGTGAATGCTAATAGTATTTCGTTATTTCAGCAAACATTGAGAAAGAAAATCGTATATATAAAAAGTAGGAAAGAATTAGAAATCGTTAAAACAACAACTGAAAATGGAGCAGCAGAAAGGCACTCTCACTTGCGCGTTAGGGAATTCAAACTTGCAGACATGCATGCGCACTAAATACCTATTCAGCACTGGTTTATTACGAAACAGAGGCAGAGAGAAAAAAGGAAGCAGATAAAATAAACTGTCTGTCAAGACAGCCACCCTACAAAATAAGGGAACTAAATCTTACTGCTTTCCTCACTAGTGTTCTTCCCTTGCTAACAATGCCTCTTTTTTAGGGTGTGTGTGTGTGTGTGTGTGAATCCCCCAAACATATTTTAAAATATTCTTAAACTGAGATAAAAGAAATCTTTGTGCCACATTAAATATATAATATTTTTGCTTGCCATTCTGCCGAATGAATTAAACGATAGCCATGTGGAATTAATTTCTCAACCGCTAGACATTCAAACAAATCTAAAAGACACTCAGATAGGAGGAAAGAAAGACCGTCGGAACAGATCCAACACAGACATACAGATAGGAGTAAAGATATTAAAACAGATCCAACACAGACATACAGATAGGAGTAAAGATATTAAAACAGATCCAACACAGACATATAGATAGGAGTAAAGAAATTAAAATAAATCCAACACAGACATACATATAGCAGTAATGAAATTAAAACATATGGAACGCAGACATATATATATATGAATTTGAGAATCGTCCTTAATTTTTCAAAGAAACTTTTGCTGCAGATTTATAAAATTGGGAAAGGTTATTCCCTTTCTACAGGTTTATGGGGGGAGGGGAAGAGCAAGCCTGTGGAAAGAGTGAGAGAGAGATCCATACTTAATTCAGAAGTGATTCATCAGCTTAGATTTAAAAGAAAACTACCTAAATTCCATCGCCATTCTCTCTCTCTTTGTCTTAACAAGTGCAGTGTAAGCTGTTTGAGTTTGCTTCTACTTCCAGTACTTCCGTGGGACATTTTCGTCATTAGCAACATGTCTATGCCTGCACGTCCATTTTAACAGCATTATAGGCCCATCTGTAAAGCAGTGCACTGGGGCCCCCACCTACACAACCTCTCACATACATAGTTGAACCATTATGTGTATCACTATGTTCACCAATTTGACTAAGTTGTACATTATACTTTGTGAATTTTAATTGATGCTATTATGTGGTGTGTGTATCGGGCTAACGAAATTGTTGCAAGAATTGTAAGTTGAGGATGTTTTTAAGAGAGAAAGCAGTTTAGAGATGAAATATGCCTGAAATTTAGTCCTGCCTTAATGTGACTTTTGCAGAACTAACCTTTTTGCCTCATGCTACGGTGAATAATATACTCTACTTTGATTACGTTGATATGTGCATCCAGCAGTGTTGTCAACTTAACAGTAAAACATGTTGCTGTAAGTTGATTCCTGTGAATTCCATTCAAGTGCCACAATGGCGGAAATTGTGGCTTGAGTTTAGTCTCAAGAATTAATGAAGATTATTCTGACTGTTCCTCATGGGGTGTTGATTAAACGCACATGGAAAGTCAATAATATTACTCCTGATATGCTATATAGCATATGGGAACTTCAGGATGATTCTCTACATGTGTGCTTGGAGAGCACGTCAAAGTTTCTGGAACAGTTGTGTAACATACCTCTAGAAGAGACACTGGAGGGGCCGCTGCCTATATAAGAAAGACTTGTTGCAATGGTGTGATTGTGAAACACGTGCTGGCAACAGCCACCTCTTTGAGCATGTTATGTGCATAACTTTAATTATTTCTCTGAAACTCTACTCTCATTTCCAGTGATGATATGCCTGAGCTTGATTACAAATGTATGTTAATTAACTGCTCATGTCTAAGCTAGGATGACTGAATGATTAATTGAACATTGTTGTGAAGTGATGTAAATGTTAATACTCTTGATTTTATTCATATGTTGTATATTTGATTGTTGATTTAATAAATTTATTGACCTTCTTACACATATTGATTGATTACCATATGTTGGAAAAAAAGTGGGTGGATGTGGGGCTCGATTAATATAGATTAAAAGTAGGATTTATCGTCTCCTTTAGTAAGACGTTTTCCACCTACGGAAATATTGTGCGACGGCAAATATTGTCTTTGATGTTTTGGAAGGGAGAAAGGTTTACAGTGTCTGAATATCCAGCAAATGAGAGATTCGAGTGGTGTCTTCTGGAGAATTATTAATGGCATAAATGAAGATTTGTCATAAATTGTAATTAGTTATGTGTGATCAATTAACAATAATAAACATAACCATTAACTAGTGTGGCATAGGTGTCACACTTACAATTGAAAAATTATGCTGAAACATCTCTTTAGCATCTGTTAGAAGTGGGCTTGTTGGTTCCAAGTTTGGCACCCATTTGTTTGGTTAAAAAATGGGCCTACTATTAACCTTATTTGGTTCGCTCTTTGATCGTTTGGAAGAAAAGGATCTTCTGTTAGTCTTCAGTGATTGGCGATAAAACACAGCACTATTCCAATCTTCTAGTTCTAGAGCCCTTCGGAACCTTTTCACACTGGAGGAACCCTTGAAATATTTTTCAGATCTCCTACACAAAAATTACTATATCTACCATGCTTATTTACTTTTCAGTCACGATCTCTCGGGGAACCTCTTGTGACCTCTCGAACCTCTGGAGCTCAAGTTGAGAAACTTTGTTCTAGAATCTAGAAGGACTTATCTTCCTTCACAGGTGCAATCCCATCCCTACTCTCTTGGAGGGGTGTTCTCTTCCTACTCCAATGTGTTTACTGTTAAAATATTATTTCCTATTGTTGGTGATTTAAAGTTAAAGGATTTCTTTTTTCCCCCCTCTGTTTTGTTATAGTTGATGTTTCTCGCGGTAATTTTCAAAATACCAGGAAGTTAAACCCCTCATACCCTTCTTGTTTTAAAAAGGGCCGATTGCGTCTTGTCTCTGTTGCTGAAGTTTGAATTTTAATTCTTTTCGTTTTTTTTCCCCATTGGCCCTGTAGTGAGTGGAGAGCGATTGGCCCTGTAGTGACTGGAGAGCGATTGGCCCTGTAGTGATTGGAGAGCGATTGGCCCTGTAGTACCTGGAGAGCGATTGGCCCTGTAGTGATTGGAGAGCGATTGGTCCTGGAGGAATATGATGAGAGATTTATGCAGAATGCGTTCACTTTATTTAGGGGTATCGGGGGGGGGGGAAGGGCTATAAGAGATTATTTTAAAAACAAGTGGCACTACATCACGTACCCATACAATAATTTAAAAAAAAATGTAAACACCACAAAATATGTACACACAAAAAAAAACAACCCCAGCTTAATCTCATGCCCTCCACAATGAACAACTGGCATTATCCGACACACGTCACAGGCAGAGTTTAATTTATTCCATCAGCGGACCCGAAAAGAGTGCAGGCCATCATTGCCTGGAAGGAAAATCAACTTCATGTACAGTAAACGCCCCGTTTATCTGAATTTATATATTTATTATTGGTTTCTGTGTGTGCAAAATCTTCAATACTCAAGAAATCACTTTCATACTCCTCGGATATATAGGAGTGTGTGGGGGTACTTTTCGACTCTTCTTGTTAAGGACGAAACAGAAGATGAGTTTCCTGCAATTTTCTGTTGTTCCCATTACGTCACAAAGCTTTGTTAATTGTGAAAAGTATGCTGGAAGTGATAGTTTTAGAAATGTGTGAATTCTTTCAATACCTTTTCTCTCGATTTGTTTGTTTTCAAGGTCATGTCAGACGCTTCTTTAATTCAACGAGCGCTGCATTAGAGTAAATTGGGTGTGCAAATCAATTAAGTGTTTGTTAGCATGCATTTATAAAAATATTTAATCAGATACAAATTGTATGTGTGAAGGTGTAGATGCGTCCTGGAATTATGCTAATATTTAGTGATTTTAACATAAATGTTAATTCTAGTATAGCACATGAAACTGTCATGTTTGTTTAAGTTCTGTGTAAGAGGAATTGTTCACCTTACTGCGTAAAAGGTCAATGACCTATATCATAAAATAGGATCTGATTTCTGAGCTCCCCACCCC
The DNA here is from genome assembly GCA_028829895.1 of Sinotaia quadrata. Lineage (NCBI taxonomy): Eukaryota > Metazoa > Mollusca > Gastropoda > Architaenioglossa > Viviparidae > Sinotaia > Sinotaia quadrata. Next base: position 105,603,973 of record CM054180.1, read on the forward strand.
TTCCTCCCCACCATCCCACGCGCACGTACGCATCCTTTATACCACCTTCCGTGACATGATCCCGAGTGGGCAAGTTGTAATTTTAAAGGCAAGCTTACGTGACATGATCCAGAGTGGGCAAGTTGTAACTTTTAAAGGCAAGCTTACGCGTGCCTCTGTTTTTGTGTTAATCTCAGTCGCTTTGTTCCTCGCCTCTTTTCGTTATATTGTTGTCTTCCCTCCACTACGACTCCCGTCTCCTGCTATCTTCCTCCTCTCCACTTCTCTCGCTCTCACACTCTACTACTTTTTTGCTCTTCCCTTCCCAAATTTACTCCAAAGTGTTTCCTTCTATTCTCGATAATGAATGTGTATGGTTATCAACCCCTCCATATAATGTTTCCTTTGCAAAATAAAATACATGTTCTAGTTTGCCTTGCGTGTACGCAAGGACTATTGTTTGCTTTAGCTGATGTGTGTGTGTGTTCAAGCGTGTGCGTGTGAATATTTCATCATCAGTATTTAAAATCTCTCTCTCTCTCTCTCTCTCACACACACACACACGCGCAAATCATACACATCATGGCTGTAATCTGCGAGGGAAGAGGTAATGAAAATGTTAATAAACAAGACAGACAGCAATTAAAAAAAAAAAAGTCAAATGCTGCAAACTGACCCCAGTCCAAACAGATGTGTATTATCATTATTTTTTCTTTAAAAGAGAATCTCCAATCAACAACTTCACCATGGACGGAATCACAGCAACACCGCCCCCCCCCCCCTTCCGAGTTATCTTCCCTGACAGTCTGCTTACATTTCACTGAGGACCAGATTAAATCGAGTTCGCTCCCGTGGAAACAAAGTCGGCTACTCAGTGTGGCAATAAAACTCCATTAGCTAATCGGGCAAGCTAACACATTCACTCCACCGACGCTAGGGAATGTTGCGAATAATAATGAGTCCGAAAGTTGCAACCTTTTATGTTGCAAACTAAGCGACACCAGATATAGCTAAAGCGTGTTGCACGTCTTTTCGTTTTCAAGGATTTAAAAAAAAAAGTAATCTCACTCTTATCTGTGTGATAAAATGCTTATGGCTCATTTAATTTAACATATAGATCGTGAAAGTATGAATACTAAGTCCTGCAATGCGCAGTTGTCTTTTTAGTTTAAGTTCTAAAAAAAATAATTTGTAATTTTGTTAAATATGCAAAATTCTTTAGGACGATAAACAGTGAGGAGGTTGCGGGTCAAACTTCATTACTACAATGTGTCTTCGTTGGTCTCACATGCGTCCCGCAACATGAGAAGTTGCGTATGAGATAGAAACTAGTACAGGAACCCTTCCATCCTGACATACTTTTAGAAAAATAATTATGTGAAAATAGTTCTGTGTGTGTGTGCGCGCGTATGTGAACAGTCGCACTCACGTAGAAAGTTGAACCCATTTTTGAACCAACCACTTCTATGAAGCAGAGCAGATAGATACACCTTTAACAAACATGAGCATACACGTGTTAAGTGCATAGTGTTTCCCCAAAGAGGCTGTCACATTTTTTTTGTTTTGTTGATTGGGAACATTTTTATCCCCTCGTTGTCACGCCCCGTCACACTCTGTCCTGTACTCCATTCTAAAACATGTCACACTTGCATACACCCTCCACAGCTCCCCTTTCTCGACCGCGATGTACGTTGAAATTTCTTGTTGCAGAGAATTTATTAAGAGTTACAAATATAATTGCCTTCTTTACTATACTGACTAGACTGATAAATATAATTGCCTTCTTTATTGTGCTGACTAGACTAATAAATATAATTGCCTTCTTAACTGTACAGACTAGACTGAAAATATAATTGCCTTCTTTACTATACAAACTAGGCTGATAAATATAATTGCCTTCTTTAATATACAGACTAGACTGATAAAGGTCATGAACAGTAGGCTGAGTTATAATTGCCTTCTTTGCTATACTGACTAGACTGATAAATATAATTGCCTTCTTTACTATACTGACTAGACTAATAAAGGTCACGCCGAGTTGACTGAGTTGTAATTGCTTTTGCAATGTGTTGACGAGACTGATAAAAAAAAGCTGAGTTATGATTGCTTTCTGTACTGTAAAGATCAGGCTGATAAAGGTTATGCCGAGAGGGTTAGTTATGACTGCTTTTTTGCACTGAATTCAGTAGACTGATAAAAGACATGCCGAATGAGTTGAATTATAATGTTTTGAGAATGGCAGCAATGAGTTTCCTGCACATTTAATATCATTCGCGGGCTCACTGCCAGACGCATTAATTCAGCACGTGTTCAGTTACGCTGATTTCTAATGGTGTGACTCACAAACCGAGAGCAATGAAAAAAACGTTGTTGTATCTAAAATAATTTTATTAATAATAAAAATAAGAATAACAACTCGAGGTGCAACAAAATTTACCTTGATCTACCTGACCGTCGGATTTGCAGAACAGAGATCTGCCCATCTGAACTGTCCAGAAATTCAGGCTTGTCGGGGTCTGGTAAGGTTGCAAACTTGTGCTCTTTAATGGTCAAAACTTAAGGAACACTCTAGCCCCTCCCAGTCCACCTTCTTGCAGGCGTTCAAACTGATTGGTCGAGCAGGAAAGGTAATTATGTCCATCTTTTTGTCATCCTGTCTAACTTGTCGATGCAATGTCCAGACGAGTTTTTCTCCCCTTCCTTTCATCAGGTACCATCAGTATTACGTTAAACGTCGACACATCGTTTTGCTTTGAATTTATTCTACATTTCTCCAAGACCCGTGCCGAGTAGGCTGTGTCAAAACTGATCTCTGAATGTGTAAAATACAACATTTTACGGAAAACGAGCGCTTGTTGCTTTCTCTCTCTCTACATAAAGCAAAGACGTGTTTAAAGCTCATGTCATTTTCTAGAACTGCAAACTCAGAAAGTGATTTAGAACAGGAAATTAAGAATAATTATTTAATAAACAAACCACCAAAAAAAAAAAAATTATTAAATAAAACCATTTCGCTACCGTAGTGAAATAGTACGCAGGATGTCTGCAACCTCCTTATGACGTAAAATGAGTTAATTAGTGAGTGACGTTAACAAGTAGGTCAAGGAGAAAGAAAAGGGCGTCGAAGCGCATGACCGTGTAATTATCACCATAATCTAATTTCATACCGTGTTACCAAAAGTCCTATCTCCTAGATAATTAAATCCAGACTCTTGGTAGCTGAACATGGCGGCAAGCATTCACATGTCGGCTTACCACTAGCAAAGTACGTGTACTATTTCAGTCTACAATCTCCTGCTGCGCAAAATTATGCCAGAGGCGAGAAATAAGTGGTAACAGCCCTCCCCCATTAATTAGAAAAATGTAAAACCAAACTATCCAACAACCATAATAGTTTTAATACTTCGAGAAAGTAAATAGCAAGAGTGTGGCAAATAGCAAAATGTATTCATTATTTTGTGGCAAACTGAGAATATTGCCAATATTAAATGGCTTTCGCAGAACACAAGAAAAGGATCGCAGGTGGACCAACCAACCATACCACTCCACCCACCCCCCCCCTGGTCCATAAGGTCACTGAGAGAATTTTGAACTTCAGTCCTTTTTAAAGAAGTACATGTTTCCTTAATTTCAAACAAGAAAATAAGTCAACTTTGGATATATGGGCACAAATCTTTCAATGGAAAAACAGACATAGATTGTAGCACATGCGTTTTTAAGGTGTAGAATGATGAATTTTGGAAAATATTATTATTTATCTTAATTCAGAGATCAAATGTACACTTCCTCTGATAACGTATTTTTCTTTTTCATTACCATAACGCAAAAACCAGTCACACCTGGTAATGATCGTGACGCAAACGCCAGTCATACTCTTGATAATTATCATGATGTAAACGCTAGTCACACTTAGCTACTATCGTGACGCAAACGCCAGTCATACAGTTGATAATTATCATGATGTAAACGCTAGTCACACTTAGCTACTATCGTGACGCAAACGCCAGTCATACACTTGATAATTATCATGATGTAAACGCTAGTCACACTTAGCTACTATCGTGACGCAAACGCCAGTCATACACTTGATAATTATCATGATGTAAACGCTAGTCACACTTAGCTACTATCGTGGTGCAAACGCAAGTCATATTAGCAATACTTGCTAATTACTTGACACAAACGGCTTTAAATCACATGTTTACCTATGTCAAAATCGACGTCATATAAAATAGCATTATTAAAATAAATCATTATATCAAAGTCATCATCATCAGCAGCAACACGAGACGACAATGACGATCATTTTTGGAATCTATAATACCACTTCTTCCACATTTTCTCCAAATCCCTGAATGTATAAATCTTTCTAAATGAGTTCAATTAAAATTTATTACTGCAATTTTTCTGAAGGCATAAGGAGCAGGGAGTTTATTTTTAGATGTTTGACAAGCAAGCCTCCTGCACGGAGCGTTCTGATATTGAGATCAAAGTTCATCATTATTTCGGCAGTGAACCAGGTCGTGATGTACAACAGACTGTCTACAGACAAGACTGCTTGCTGCCCTATCCGTGGCCCTTAATGTTAAGTGCTGCTCGAAAACTGGAGAACGTGATTAAAATAGCGTCCCCTTTGCCACAATTTGGCATGACAGCTACAACTGCGGCACTGAGAGATAATATAAGCTGATGTAATTAATTACATAATTAATATATATCTTTCTTTTCTGTCCAATAACTGTACAGCAGTGCCATATTACTGTCGTTGCCGAGTTGTTATTTTTGCAACATTTCTCGAATGGAACTACCGGTCTCACTTTTATCATTCAACAGAACTTTTGTTGTAATGCTAACCGCTACTGGTCCCCCTCCCTTCCACCAACACCATGCACCCAACCTGCCTCAATCTTGTTGGCTTCAGTCTTTCGCTCCCTTGGCATCTTTTCGGAAGCTGACATCAACGAATATATATTCTGCAATTTAGCAACCTGTCATAGCTTCTGTAGTTATAGCAGACTGTGCAGCCGACGCAAGATGGGGAGATAACTCTCTGGAACTCTGGGTCTCCGCTGCTTATTCCCACACTTTCTTGCACATAACCTTGAGCAGGAGCTTGCAATTTTTTCTCTCTCACACAAAATTTAAAATAAACCGAGCTCGGTGCTTCTCTCTCTCTCTCTCTCTCTCTCTCTCTCTCTCTCTCTCTCTCTCTCTCTCTCTGTCACACACATATTCTGAAGCTCATCGCCATCACCCCTCCCTACCAGCTCTATTTCATATAAATAAATAATAAATTGCATAAAATAAGCACACGTATGTACTCACACACATACGCCACATTCAGAACTGCTCTTTATCTCGATCACCACACCCCCTCCGACACACAGCACCACCTCATACCTATTCCACACACAAAGTTGGACCTCTACCCCAGCCCCCTTTTCCTTCTTTTTTCCAAGCATCTAATTCATTCAGCTTTAAACTAAATCTCGAAAACTTCTTGACTGGCTTCTGGTCTTTTAGTCCAGCTCTGGAAGGACTAACTTCATGGTGACCGATCAGTAGCAGGCAACAAGAACGAGCCGTTATCAGTACGAAGAGGGCACTGACAGCTGATTATTTTTGTTAAAGGATATTTCTGGCAGCCTGTGTATCTTTAGCCGGACAATTTGACCTTCATGCCACGACTGCGCGGCGCGGCGAGGAAAGGTCAAGTAAGCACGATAACCAGTGACCATGCCCCAGTGACCAGTGATAGGTGTACTGTGAAATCAGTGGTATGATTCATGAGGGCGTAGAACTATAGAAAACTGATTGATTTAGGGAATATAGGATAGAGACATGTGATTAATGTATAGAGTTATAGGATATAGATATATGATAGATGTGTGGAGAATACAGAAAGAAGCCTGTTGCATTGGAAATATAGAATATGGTTGATGTGTGGAGAATACAGAAAGAAGCCTGTTGCATTGGAAATATAGAATATGGTTGATGTGTGGAGAATACAGAAAGAAGATTGTTGCAGTAGGGATAGAGACATAAAACTGTTGTATGGAGAACACGGATAGAAGACTGTTTGCATTGGGGATACAGACTATTGGCTGACAAGTGGAATATACCAAAATCTAATATGTTTACTGGGGATGGAAAACGTTTCCATGATATATGGAAAATACCCTTGCGATCTTGGGATGTACAAGATAGAGTGATGTATGGGACGTGTAAGCCTGAGATAAGAGGATTTTATTAGTAGCTGGATGTATGGAAATGTATTAACCTCCAAGATCTATGTGATATAACTTCACTCGTAGATTAAAAATAAAACTTAATATGGTAAAAGTACTATACATTTAATAATGAGAGGCTCCACTTTCCACCCCCCCCCAAAAAAAAAAAAATATATATATATTAAGTACTTTATCACGACTTGCCGCAAGACATTCACAGACTGTGTCTCAGGGTCAATCATTTTTTTTTAAAAATCAATTCCCACAGATATGCAAACACTGAACAGAATTGCTGTTCAACTCTTTCATCAAACAAAGCTCCTTGCTTGACAGAATTTGCCCGGTTCTATTTTCATCAAGCAAAGCCATGAAGCACACTAATCAGTCGTCAATCCAAGATCGCAGTTTACGTCAACAACTCCATATCCGCTTAGAGGATTGCTAAAAACGAAACGGGAAAAAAATTATCACGTTATACAGAGATCGAGAGATTCTCTTGAATCCCAAACAGGAAAGGTTCTGTAAGTCTGTGCCAAAACTCTTGCACTGCGAGTTATTGTTCAGACGTTGGGCCCTGAATGGCCTTGGGGTGTGTGTGAGGGAGAGAAAGAGGCGACAGAAAGACCAAGAGCGAGAGAAAGTGCGAGAGAGAAGCAAAGAGAGATTGAAAAGAGAGGAATAAAGAGACAAAGAAAGGCACTATCTATCTATCTATCTATCTATCTATCTATCTGTCTGTCTGTCTGTCTATCTATCTATCTATCTATCTATCTATCTATCTATCTATCTATCTATCTATCTATCTATCTATCTATCTATCTATCTATCTGTGTGTCTACGTGTTGCAAACAAATGGTAATGATTGCACATGGAACTGTAACAGAGATACGACAAGCAACAAGTACCGTTCTCCACTCCCACTGAAACGTATTCAGCCTGTATGAAAGACAATCAACCCGAGATGTGGCAGTACCTGTGAGTTCAGATATACTTTCTTACCGACGTGGAACAAAAAAAAAAAAAATCACCGATGATAATAAGACGGATTATTCGTTCATCAAAATCCTTTAGAACTGGGAAATAAACTTTGACTTTTGCCTTTATCAGTGTTCGAGTCACTAATATAATGATGTGTGACGCTCTGTGCACAAGTTGTCACGATTACAAACTGTGCGTAATACAGACAGTATACAACTCTCTACAAACCAGTCTCACATCAACTTGTGTAACCACAACATGCAAAGTGGGAAGGATGCACAAGAAACTATTACAAAGATTACACCGACTGACAGACTGACTATCTTGGACACAATACTTGCACAATGCAAACTGTAACAAGACTGCTTCCATTGGGTTACTTTGGACCTTCACCTCTACGGCGTACCTACAATGAATAATGTGACTACAACAGAGTGCAATTGATTACGAAAGAGACATTTAATTGGTTTGTCATTGTTCAATCAATGACGAGAGGTCTTGGTATACTTCAAGGGCGGGTAACTCTCTTAGGGCGTTCTAGCACATTTCAGTCTAAAGTAGATGCAACAAGCATCGAAGGGAAATTACTGCTGCTGCTGTTGATAATAAAGATATATAGTTAACATTGGTATCCAAGGGAGATTACTGCTGCTGATTTTGATAATAAGATTATTAAAAACATATTGATTTAGATAAGCAATACTATTTATTAAAAAAAAACTCATTAAGCGCTAGAGACGGTATAAATACAATTCTAATCAAGACTGACTAAATGCTTTATTCTTAAACTATTTTTTGGTGGCGGTGGTAGTGGTGGTGAATGGATGTAGGCGCCACGCATGAATAAGCGTGCATGCAGGCAGTTGCGGGTCGCTTCATTGATATGAAACACATATTGCATACTGAGTATGTGACGCATTCCTTAGGACAGAACAAGCAATATGGAACTAAAATTTGATGCCGCGAATACACGAAGCGCAACTTTGGACAGGATATAATTACGTCACTTTGGTCCAAAATTACGTCACATAATATTTATTGAGAATGTGGACATGTGGTCAGTTGCATCTTCTAAAAAGGAATAACGATATTTACAACGGGTAGGAGAGTGAAATACTCAAAATTGGTGAAAGGATCTTATTAAATGTAACACTACTCGTAATATAAGAGGGTAATAGATAGTTACAATCTAACAAAACAATTTTGTTTAATCTCAGTCACCTCCACCCCCACCCCTGTCTCCTTGGGCACCGATGGAATGAAGAATACTTGGAATGGCAACGAAGAAAAGGCAGTTGCAGCTTTGGTTCGCACTATCGACACTCGACACTTTACTTTGTACAGAGCGCGTCATAGACGCCATATTGGGCATACGGATGAGTAGAAAGAACCCATACTCCCTTCAATGTCAGTGAATTCTTTTCACGACGTTCAGCCCTTTTGCTCAGTACCATCATTACTATTTTAAACTACCATTACTGCTGCTAAAACTCACATCATTATTATTTTAAACTACCATTACTCCTGCTAAAAACTCACTTCATTATTATTTTAAACTACCATTACTCCTGCTAAAAACTCACATAATTTGTTATGTAAAGATCAACCAAATGATGGAAAAAATAGTAAGAGAAAAGAATAACATAAGGAATAATGTTAAACAAAGCACTGGTAAAATATGTCTGAATGTTTAAACGGTATGTTAAATTTCGAGGAAAACATGCAAACACACTCATATAAACATCTGAATTAAATCTTTCCTACTTATGTCAATTTCAGAAATGAACATCAAATATTCCAGCTTATCATAAACACCAGTTTATGCTAGTCGAAAGTCATTAAATCTGTGAAGGGAGTTAACATGCGAAGGGGTTAACGATCAAAAACTGCTCCCTAAATCTGTGCGTAATTGATACAATTCGTTAAGAAAGTATTCTCCCCTAGAGTTTTTCAGCCTGAGGGCTCAGGGTTTTGGTGCCAGGACATCACTCATACCTATTCGCTACGCTCTTCTGCCAGGCTAGACCCGAATTACATATCGCGGGGAGATAATTTATAATGAAGATTCCGTGGGAAGTAGGCTTTCGAAAATTTATTTCCCTAATAACACTCGGGGTTAATTACCTGCTCCTTTCAGGAAAGCAATAACCTTAAACAAAATGATTTTCAAAATATTATGAATATGTCTAAATGACGTGTTAGTTTGTCAGTGTGCAATGTATGCGGGTGTGTATGCGAGTGTGCATTAGATATTAATGTACCCACGCCTTCTCTAAGTGCCCACAAAACCTTATCAAACTTTTATTTTCTAACCAAATGGAAAAGATTGGCCATTATTAAAAAGCTCCATAAAAAACCCAAACCAACAACTTACCCCTCCCCCTCAAATATAAGCAGTTAATGGTTTGATTGATTACAATCCTTTTTTCCAGACCCCCCCCCTCCCGGGAACCCCCACAAACCCCTAGGCACTCAAGAAAACTTACAAAACAATATCATCAAAGAATTAAAAAAAAAACACCCCACTTTATTTACTAATTCTAAATTTGCATTTAACAGTTATTTTTGTTGTTTAATCATCAAAACAAGTTTAAAAGTACCAGCACAAAACAACTGGGACGATAAAGTCCTTTCTTAAGCTAAAAGTTGCTGACACTTCCAGAGATGACAATCTGTCGGCGTCATCTATAATTAATTAGCTTTCATGAGATACAGCAGTCGCGCTCGCCCGCACCGCCCTGCACAGTCTCGCTCTTATTTTCACTCCCACTCTGTAATGATTAACTCGATCCTCTTTTGAGAGTATATACTATAACCTATATCTTATACAATGCTTTCTGCTTTCTTATTAATTTGGATTTCCTTTTGCCATTCCTTAGACTTGTATTTATGGTGAGACATTATTTCTGAAGTTGATTATCTTTAGGAAAGAAGTAGGAATATTAATATTGTAACAAATGATATTTCTCACAGATAAAGAGAGCAAGAGAGAGAAAGAGAGAGCGTGAGACAGATCTTTCTTATGACGTAAGCTTGAAAGTTGGATAAAACAGCTTGCAGGAAATACCTAGATGACAGCACTAGAGTAGTGTGTGTGTGTGTGTGTGTGTGTGTGTGTGTGTGTGTGTGTGTGTGCGCGCGTGCGCTTGTATGTCTGTAGTAAACAGGACTAAAAAATGAAGCCTGTAGGTTTAAACAGGACCTAAAAAAAATGAGGCCAGTGGGATCAAACATGACCTAAAATATGAGGCCGGTAGGATAACATAGGGCCCCAAACAAGCAACGAGTGGAACAATTTATTCTGCTGCACCGTTTTGTTCACACTATGCAAAAATAAAAAAAAATCATACCACCATCACATCATTAGACCACCACCACCTCCCTATAAAAAGAAAGAAAAAAAGCACATTCCCAAAGCCAATATTCTTTCGCATTAATTATAAAGTGACACTGATTCCAGACTTTGTTCTGCGCTACAAGAGCTGAAGCCAGGCTGAGGCCAAAGCCTCCATAAGTGTAACGCTTCCTAGATGTGAGTAAAGCATACTCTGTTGCCAAGCATTAACGCACGTCGTCGTTAAGTCCCTATTGGTACTGGTACAGGCAATATACATATATTATGACTATGTGCTCTGACCTACTATGCACAGTAAATAACGCGTTTATTTATCTGTATGAATATCTGAATGTTTATCTGTAGACGTAATGTTACTGCAAGTCTGATGTAAGACTGAGAAGTTCTTTTATACACCAAGACAGAAACCATTACAAGATAAATGCCAACTTCCCCCCCCCAAAAAAAAAAAAAAAAAATCTCCTGGTTGATGGCTGACTTGATGTGTTGATGTTTTAATGGTCAGGAAACCGAGTGTCATTTGATGCTTCCAGTTGACTGCACAGCCAACGACCCGTAACTGTATCTGATTTGACACTTTTCACCAGTGATTAGTTATTTCATGATTGATTGGAAGATGAAAGATTCTCATAATGAGGCAGTTATCAAACGCAGATGGATGGATGGGTGGATGCATATTTGCAAGATTTAGAGAGTCGGACATGGAAAAAGAAACAGAAGAGTAGAATGTGACACACACACACACACACACACACACACACACACACACACACACACACACACACACACACACAAGAGAATGAAATAGACATATAGACACACACACACACACACACAAGAGAATGAAATAGACACATAGACACACAAAAGAGAATGAAATAGACACATAGACACACAAAAGAGAATGAAATAGACACATAGACACACAAAAGAGAATGAAATAGACATATAGACACACACGAGAATGAAATAGACATATAGACACACACACAAGATAATGAAATAGACATATAGACACACACACAAAAGAGAACGAAATAGACATTATAGACACACACACACACAGATCGAAAGAGGGAGAGAGAGAACCATGGAAGTCTCTCTCTCTGTAAAAGTGTTAAAAGATCTCCAATGATTAAAAGCTGCTATTTGACGTACAGACCGATTACAGGCTACTACTAAGCTTCGCTAAGCCTTCAGCTATTGTAGTAGTTAAAGGAGGTGAACAGTCTTTTCTAGGATCAAAGGTTAAGTATGTGCTGTTTTGCAAGAGCAAACAAGGGTTTTGTTTTCGCTGACACCCGTGACGTAATTACAGAGTACAAGGCGTCTATAAATAATTAACCACGAAGACACGGCTTTACCGTTTACGTTGTAGAGCAAGTTAAACATTTACTGTTTTTTTTGTTTTTTTTGACGAGCTGTTATTGTTGGTGCATTTCATTACAAAAACGAAAACAAAAACAAAAAGTACAGAATATTTTTTAAATACTGCCGGCTTCTCTTGAATGCAGAGGTCACGACCTGGAAGTAGGTGCATAAGAGGTGCAGTAGACTGACTTGGACAACCCAGTGACATACATATATTATAAAAAAAAAAATCACTTTGTCTGTGTATGCTTGTGCATGTCTTCTACCTGATCTTTAGCATAGTGCGTGACATGTTCACAGGTCAGTGACTGCTGGCAAAGCGCGAGAAACTGAAAGTCTGTTACTACAAAGCGTGGGCAAAGTAGATTTAAGTTTTGTTGGAGAATTAACCCTCTTTAATAGGTCATAGCGACAATTCTTACAAACCGGATTATATAACAAGTACCTTTGTAACTTAGAAATGGTACAAAAGAAAAAAGGAATTTAAAAAAAATGTTTTGTTGTTGGTGGTGTTATTGATTGTAAAGGCATACTGCCAATTAAAGTTTGTTATTTGTGACTATGACAGTTGTAAAAGATTTACTTGCTTATACATGTAATACAAGCTACATAGTACATTTACTTAAAGGTAATCAGATGGTAGTGGTAAAAAATCAATAAACTAAGCAATAAATTAAAAAGAATTTTGTTTTGTTTTTGGAGGTTGGTCAAAATATTTTACAGGTCTGCAGGAGGTCTCAACCCATCTTGTTTGAACTATCTCTCCTTAAGTCACCACCCCTCTGACATCATGGTTGCATACCTTTCTTAACTATCTACCCTAATACTACCTCGATTCCATACCTTTCTTGACTATCTATCCTAACATCACCTCGATTCCATACCTTCTCATATCCTTTGGCGTCGTCACCTCCATCGTTGATGAAATCAGCCGACGAGTGCTTTATCAAGCAGAGACCCGCACAGAGATCTCCCGGAGAAAAGTTGAGAGTCGTCAATAAAACTGTTTTCATACAGCGCCCCAAACTGTCATAATATCCAGACACACTTGTCCCAGCGGTGTGTCTTAGTCAAGCGAGCACTAAATTATATGCAAGTGTGCAGTGAGGAGAAAATTAAAAAAACCCCACCAAACTCGGTAGTACGGCTGAGGGTCACGTCCAATGTTAACGCTAAATTTAACGCGTACGAAATACTGTGAGGTTTCCTAATGGCCGACACACAGTACTGATGACTGGGTTGAAGGGGGGGGGGGGCTTAGACCTCGACTTCGTTCTCAATCTAGGGCGATTTCTTGAGGTCTTGGGACTGCCGCTGCTAGTCTGTCGGCGATGGTAACTTCTTGACAAAGGACAAGACAGCAAACAAGTGTTTCACACCTGTTGATGTCCACACTGACTCGCTTGCTAAACACCAGACAGGTTTCGCTAACTTGTCGGCAAAAGAATGAGTTGTTCATATACACGCTGACTGGCGCTGCACCATCTGTTGAACAGTGACCTACTCCAGGTGTTACACAATGATCTAAGGGGCAGGTAACTCATAAAATAGCGAAACACGTTAAAGCAGGGTTAGAGAGAAAATAATTGCTTACTATTCGTTAAAGCAGTAAAATGGTCGGTTAAAATAATGAGATTGTGCGTGTACTGTCCATATGCACACTAATTCAACATATGACCAGGCGTTAGTTTCCCCTTCTCCCTCCAACACTTTCGCCCAGAAGTCTCACTTTAAGCAAGCAAGCAAGCAACTTCATTAGTTCTCTACCTTTAGTGGGCTTAGGGTGAAGATGAGTGGTCACGAACCGCAAGCCGTAATGCTGCGATAAGTGCAGACAGAGACAATCCCAGGACAGGTAAGGAGAACAATAATGACCATCCTACAACTGGAATTTTATATGGGGGGGTGTCTATGCATTCCATTATCTGTGAGAACTAACATCTGTCCGTATGTGATCTATTAATTAGGTCAAAAGCACTCGCTTAAAGAGGCAACATCTGCGATGGTAAAGCATCAATTTTTGACCGCTTTTCAGTTGAAACGTATATGAAATCGGAAACTGTACCTGTTAATGATATATATGTGTTATGTATAAAAATAATATCATTAAGCAATACAGCGTTTTTAGTCACTCAGAGAATTTTTCGTTTCGTAAGACGCACAATCAGTGAAGGATGTGTTTGGGAAGGAAGAAGGAAAATGTCACTTTTCATCAAAATCTTACAATCTGTCAAATTAACATTAAAAATAAATTTAGAATAAAGGAAAAATCAACTGAAACTAACTCATTATAATCTATCTATCTATCTATCTATCTATCTATCTATCTATCTATCTATCTATCTATCTATCTATCTATCTCTGGATTTTACCGAGGGTGGATAGATAAGTGAATAACATTGTTTAATGCCCCAACATAAGAACATAATAACAACTCTAAGCACTATTTAAAAAAGCTAAAATAAAGAAATTAAATGTATTTATTTAGTAATGTTTACTTTCCTCCTTGTTTTCAGTGTTATTTTCAATACCAGTATATCTGCATACGGGTGAAAAGGAAATATTTGATAGGTTTTCCTCATGCTATAAATGAAAACAATCCTCTCTGCGTTCTACTGCGCTGGCTGGCGTCAGTTGTAATTATTTACCAAATATTGTACCCATTCTCGGTCTCACTACCTCCTCTCAGCCCCCCCCCTTCAATTCTCGTGTGCGGGCAACCTTCGTTTGTCTATCACATACTTGGCACGAAATACTTTCAGGGGCAGACAAGAAAGTGTAGGGTCCTCTTAAGAAAACACGTGCGAAAATACGCTACGAAAACTTATATATCTACGTCTCTCCCCCCTCCCTCCCACACGTTTCTTTTCTTTCCAATCTTTCGTTTTCTCTCATTCGTCTCCCACTAACTGATTCTTTTACTTTCATGCACACATTATCAAGAGTGCTCTCTAAAAGTCCCCCCACCCTCTCGCTTTTGTTGGTATTTCTTTTCCGCATTCCAGCTCCTAAAGTAATCCTAATGGCTGATTCCCATTTTTTTTTTTGTCTCATTGTTTTCTCTCTTTCTTTTTATTGTGGGGTGAATTTTACGCACGTGTTTGTAAATAAAAGAGTGCCTTCTGTTTTGTCCTGAAGTCTCTGAACGAGCAACATTTAATCATCATCATCATTATCATCATCATTATCATCATCATCACCATCATCATCACCATCATCGTCGCTGAAATTGTTGTTGATGACCGTATTGTTACGACAATCATTTCAAGGCGCAATGCTCATAATAACAGGCTACTCCTTTTGAGCAAGTTTTCGCATACAACTCTTATATTAAACAATCCAAATTCAAGTGGAAATCATCTTATCGTTAGGCTGAACGTTGAAAATAGAAGAAAAAACAACAACACAGTTTTCTAATAAAGTGATTGAGAGTTTTTGCAACAGCCACAATAGTAATGTTCATGTTCCCGACGGCAGTAGTTGTCGTTGTCTCATGACGGTTCATTGGGAAAATCAACTATTTTGAAACTCTAGATTACTACAGTTTGGCGTATAGATAATATTAACAACAAAGTAAATACGCAATAATTATCACAAATGCATATATTTCTCGTATACGGGACACCAATATTTCGTTGCCACAGTGCCTTTAAGTACGCTCAAAAGAAAAAATAGAAAAGTGCATTAAAAAAAAAGCGAATTATTCGGAAATTTGTTGAAGAGCCAACACAGTTTAAAATTACTTTCAACTGCAGTCCTCCTTTCATTTTAAGCTTTAATGTTCTAATGAAAACTTTAATGTAGAAAAGCCTGAAAGCAGAAGGAAGATGCTCCTATCAAAATTAACAACCAGCTGTCAACATTTGATATGGGAATTCAAAATCATGGCTGCTATTCCCCCAACCCCCACCCCCCAGCAAGCACACGGGGAAAAAATTTCAGGGAAATAACCCAGAAATACCCAAAACGAGAGCAGTTGCAGTGAACTGCGTATAGTCTGCGATCTTACTTCATGTTATATATATATTTTTTTCTTAAAACGCGCACTGATTGACATTTAATAGACTATAACGAGAACGGCATTATTCTATCTATCTATCTATCTATCTATCTATCTATCTATCTATCTATCTATCTATCTATCTATCTATCTATCTATCTATCTATCTATCTACCTATCTACCTATCTATCTATCTATCTATCTATCTATCTATAAAGTGCATAATTCGAAGTCTCCTAAAATAAATAACGGTGTGCTTAACGCTAAATTAATTAAACTTTGTTTGTTTATTTGTTTTGTTTATTCGTTATTCTTGATTCAAAAACGACGCGTGCTAAATTTAGCGCAAAGTACGGAGAACCTACAAGATTTCATCCTTGGCAAAAAGTAAAAGGAAATTACCCTCGAAATCTTATTCACCACCAAGCAAAAATAAAACCGAAAGGTATTTTCTCAGCTGTCACCTGAAAATCCTAAAAAATAAAAAAAATAAAAACGTGATTGAGTGATGCCTGTCACGCCCTTCTCATTTTTACTTCACATCTGCTTTAGGACGTTGAATCTTAGCTCACACCTATCGATAGAAATGGGTAAACCTAGGAGGCTCTTTGCACCCTAATCCAACATGGCAGCAGTAGACCGCAAAAAGTTAGGCGAGCGCGTGTCCATAGATATTATAATAGACTAAAAATATTAGAAAACACAAAAACACAACAAAAAGGAGACCGAAGGTCAGGTGTCAGTAACAGGGAAAGGTCAACTAATGGGGAGGTTACTCTTTACGCAATCCTGCCACTCTTATCATTAAAGTAAACTAAACACACCAGCCCTTGAATTAATCTCTGCCAAGTTGCTCATCAGCCACCCCTTACTCGTAGGGAACCCTAATCTTTTCGGGATCACAGACAATGATCACCAAGGTGATAACACATTAAACGTGAGCTACCGTGGAGTCAGAAGTACACTGATTGATCGTTAGCCTGGTTGGTGGTGTTCCAAAGATTGGCGGAAAAAAAGTCACGGGAAAAAAGTCACAAGTTTTGACACACACACACACACACACACACACACACACACACACACACACACACACACACACACACACACACACACACACACACACACACACACACACACACACATTTAACCATGATCCTAATGAGCCGTTGCTTTCTGTGACTTTTTTCCTGTGACTATTTTTCCTGTGACTTTTTTCCTGTGACTTTTTTCTTGTGACTTTATTTCCTGTGACTTTTTTCCGTGACTTTTTTTCCTGTGGCTTTTTTTCCGCTCACCGTTCCTAATGTGCGTGTCATCGTCTTCAGTCTTTTCACCTTTCCGTAAAATCAGCCAGTGTTGCAAAGGAGAATGCACTAAAAGTAATAAGTCGTACCTAACCCACTGCAGTCTAGCACTCCTGCCTTAACCTCCGCAGTCTTGTAATATTAAGGAGTAATACCGTTGGAAGCATTTATTATACGTACAGCATGTGTAGTCGCCTACAGACAAAACCTCTTGCCCTTATCTGTGAATTTAACGTTATAAGTATCAAGTCAATAATAGTCAGTAACATTTTAATTGATCATTAATGCAATTAGTCAACGTCACTCAAATTAACGAAGAGCTAGACTGCCCATATATATTTAATATGATTAATCAAAATTACAGAGTATAAGCATATCTAGTAATGACTATTAACATTAATTTGCTAGCAGACAGTATATCAACAGCTGTCAATATAGCTAGTTATTATCATAAAAAGCCAACAACAATAAAAAGAAAGATTTTTACGTGAGAGATAAACTCTTTCCAGTACAGGATTAATCATGAAGAAGGTAAACTAAAAGCTAGCCTTGTGCAAGGCAAATATGTTGAATACTTTGTCATTAACAGGCAAAATGGTCTACTGGAAATAACCAATTTGTGTGTGTGTGTGTGTGTGTGTGTGTGAGTGTGTGTGTGTGTGTGTGTGTGTGTGTGTGAGTGTGTGTGTATGTGTATGTAATGGTAACACAGTCGTACATCCAAAAGTCAGTCTTCTACATAATCAATAATATAGAATTATATCAAATCATGCCTTCATAAATAATTAGGGAGAAGTGGTAGTCTTCTAAACAATCAATGAGAACTAATTAGGGAGAAGTGGTGGTCTCATTTATACTTTTCTCAGAAGTTAAAAATTACTTAGGATCGGATATGTCGACCCCTCTCTACAATGATACATAGCGTGAATAAATAAACGCATTATTACTTTATGCAATAACAGTTAGTTGAACAAGTTACCGATAGCCATTTGAAATTTGCCAGAGGGTAACGATGCCCAGAGTTAGAAAAAAAACTGACAGTGCTATTCTCATATGCACAGGTACGTTGACTTGTCTGAACGGTGACCTAGATATGACATAGGAAGTGAGGGGTTTATGGTGGTGGTGGTGGTGGTGGTGGTGGTGTGTGTATGTGTGTGTGTGTGTGCGTGCGAATTGCATGCAGGGACAGGATAAAGGGAGGTAAACTATGGCTCGGCACACTCGCGCCAGACGTATGCGACAGTTGTGGACTGCATGCTTATCCGGGTGGAATCAAACAGCTTGTGACGCCCGGAAACCTGCCGCCAGTCCGTAATTGCGTAACAAATGTTTATGTGATTGATTTGAGAATATTTCTCGATTTGTTGAGTTCACATTTAGTTAACTGTACGGCGTTCTGAGTACAGATTGAGCTCGCTGCAGTCAAGATAACGTATAGAGCAGGGGTGCACAAACTTTTTTAGGCTAGAGGGCCAAATTTTTAATTGATAGTGCATGAAGGGTCGCAAGTCAGATTGCACATGGATGGCTCAATAAAGAAAAACAACACAAATAATGAAATAATGTGTTCCGGGGTCCGCACGGAGCCCTGTCTCGGGCCGCCGCCGCCCGTGGTTTGGGCAACCCTGGTACAGTTTCTGTCGCATTTGACTGGCGTGTCGAGTGTTAGAAACTTATACAAATAGGAAGATATAATTTGCGTGTAAAGCTTGGGGTACTTGAGAGAGTAAGCGTCGGGTGGTACCGACAAGGACACGAACTATTACGTATTTAGCTTGCACAGCTCTGTAAACTCCATGTATAATTATTACGTCTTTAGTTTGCACAGCTCTGTAAACTCCATGTATAATTATAACGGGTAGACTGAATTCAAGGTCTGATTTCAAGTTAGAGTCAACAAATTGGACACATTATAAGACAGAGAGGAAGAGAGAGAGAAGGAGAGAGTCTGCATGCGTATCTGTGGGTGAAAGTGTGCGTGTGTGTGTGTGTGTGTGTGTGTGTGTGTGATATTTTAAAACATTTAAACCCAGTATAGACAACATTGCAAGACACGTCACTGTGACTGTATTACTGTCTAGATTTCTAATCTAGTGTTGTGCGCATGTCCAACGCTCCTGGGTCATTGACACTATTGAAATGCACGTCACTGTGACTACAATCTCACTTATGAGTAGAATGCAGCACAAAATTCTCTTGCATTCCAGTGAAGAAGATTGAGCCGCCTTCTTAGTATCCAGGAATGAGAGGTGCTTGTTATTAGAATAATGTAGTAGTCTGCTTTCAGTGCGGACCTGGGGCACCAAACGACAGGCGTGTAGAAATAAAGGACTTTGTGTCTTTGACCACTTTTTAAAGATGCGAATTAAAGGCCCTTAACTAATTGACGCAATGTGTTCACCTTTAAAACTGCGATCAATAACGAACACAGTCAGTTTTACATTCGGGAGAAATAAAATGTCTCGTCAGCTTGACGAAGAAAATTTTAAAGAAATTAAAGTGAAAGTGTGTAGGTCTATAAAATGTATTGTGTTCATGTATTAGTGTCAGTGTGAGGCAGAACCGAGTCTGTGTGACTGTTTCTAACATTCCTGATCGTGTGCAAAGGACAAGGAGCACATAACTCGAGCTCGTTTTGAATGCCCAGTAAATACGTACATCTTGCAGATTAGAGTGGCCGAGTGTTGATTTATTAACGGCCGCACCCCATCACAGCTGATTTTAAAGATTTTCAACAGCTCGGTGGTTGAATGAAAAAAACAGCTTTAAAAGAACATTTTGAAAAGTTTATGTCCTCTATAATCTCCTGTTACAAGCCAAATTTACTGGTTGACACCTCTCCCCCTCCGTTCTATAAAAAATCCCGAACAACCACTCCCTAACCCCCGTGTTTATTTCTTGACACTTTCTTTGATTTTACTGCTTTTGTTTAAATTCCACTGAAATTTTGAAATTTTCCTGACGTCCTTACAGTTGGAAGAAGTAAAACTAATCTTTACGAGAGCCTCAGTTTCCCTAAATGACGTCATTCATGAAGCCTGTGGTTCATAGCTTGCCTGACCTTTACTATCATTTTGATCCAGAAAGAGAAGAGGAAGGGAGTGGCAGAGGTGAAGGAATTTGTAGTCATGTCAATAAAATATACGTCTGTCCATCATTATCGCATAAAATCCCTGCCAGCGGCAGGCAGACCTATTGCCAGTTACTGTATGAGAGATTGTTCTTTCGTTAACACACACACACACACACACACACACACACACACACACACACACACACACACACACACACACACACAGAGTATGAAATAATAAGGTAGAAATTTTGAAGAGTGCAAAGAAGAGACCAGAGGAAAAGAGGGCAGATAATCAGTGAAAAATCTATAAAACCTAATTGTAATGTTTAGTATTTAGAAATAAGATTTTTTAATAGCAAGGATGTGTGTGTGTGTGTGTGTGTGTGTGTGTGTGTGTATTTGAGAGGTAGCATCCCCAATTGCTTGTGAAATATTCATTTATTTTTAATGTTACCATTAGGAAGCGACAAGAAAAAAAAGAAAGAAAACACCCCGCGCGTGTTTTTGTATGTATGTGTGTGTGTTCGTGCGTGAATGTGTACGTAGAGGGGTCAATTTAAAAAGAAAAGAAAAGTTTAAAGAGAAAGTCTTAGTGGAAAAACTGACAGGTTTCGACAGATAATATAAAAGTATGACATCCCACCAAAAAGAAAGAGTTTCTACCTAATGAGTTTGGGGTGGGCATGTGAAGGAATGATAATTTGGTTGGGCTTAGGTCAGGTCAGGGTCAGAGTGGGTGGGAGGAGGTGTACCTGAAGGAACAACTCACAAAAGTCACAACGAACCGCTGCTAAAAACAGCTTTAGGTAGACTCCGGTCCCCACTGAGTTAGCCAAGCGTTGCACCAGTGTGTCTTCAAGTTAAAAACAGCTGTAAGTGTCTGTTTTAATTTCATGACAATTGTCAGGTGAACGAAAAGTCGGTTTAAGACGTAGTAAAGACGTGACATGCATGAAGCCACCAGCTGTGACATTTACTTCATAGTCAGTGGAATGCAGTCTGCGACAAGAGTTATCGGCAAACTTCATGAATGGCGTTCATTGTCTTGTGATGAGTCACTGCAGTTGCCTCCCCCTCCCCCCAACCGCAGTCAGCTTCCCTTCATTACATAGCCAATAAAAGGACAAGGTATGGCTCCAGTTACAGCTTACAACAATAGAAGGTCAGTAGGTCAAATCAGTTTTGTCCCTTATTTATAGCACGCGTTTGCTACAAGATAGAAACAAACCCTTGTGTATGACAACAAGACTTAAGTTAGTTGTGTCCTAACCAGAGAAAGAACGGTGTGGGTCTGCTCATTGCGGATACCCCCCTTGAAAGAGGAATGAAGCATAAAAAACGCATGTGGAAGAGTAGGGGGGGGGGTAATTATAAATGTCTGTCAATGGACACATTAAACTATATAAATGCAAAACCATTTGCTTTGAAAAACAAGGTCTGGCCGAATGTCGGTCAAATCGTGACTGAAAAAAGTCGTAGGCAGTTTAATTTACCCGGTAAAAGATTGCATTTTTAAATTGTATATTTTTGGACCCAGCTAAGAAGCAATTAACAAATTGTATTACAACAAATGGGGAAACAATAAATGAGTGAGGTTATCTGAATGAACGCATGAATTGAGTTGATTCTAATTCGAACTAAACTTAAAACAGGAAAATGCCTCTATTTGACTTCCAAGTGAATGTCGTGTTTAAAATATCAAGGGGATTTTCTATACGTATTATCGAAGAACAAAAATATCAAGGGGGATTTTCTATACGTATTATCGAAGGACAAAAATACCAAGGGTTTTTTCTATACGTATTAATCGAAGGACAAAAATTATATTTACGTGCAAAGTGTTACTGGATGCGATTTTCAGTGCAATATTTAAGTTATTAACACACACAATTTAGCAGAAAGAAAAACTAAGTGAGGAATTAAAAGTTAATGAATAGATAACTCTAAATACAAAGTTTCGGTGTATGGATTTATTTACTTGCAGCTAATCCTAACCCTAATATACTCTAAAAGTTCTTAACCCTAACCTTTCTCTAAAATAAATTACGACAATTGTGTACGGAGTTGTTGGATCTTCGCTACACAGCCGTTGTGTAGAGACACTCCCAAAATAAAATATGCGACCCACCTTATTTGTATTGAAAAGTGCCTCTATAATATCCACGTAAATCATCTTTAGTGTTTTATAACAGCCTTTTATCCCCTGGGTCCATTCAACAACCAGCCATTAAAAAAGTATTCCTAAAGAAGAAATATAATGCCGCGAATTTAAATCAAGTTCTAAACAATAATTTCAATGAAAGGAATTTGCACAGTAGAGTCTATTTGCATTTTTGCAAGGGCAGTAACCCAACGCAGAAAGTACACAACGTAAAGCCATACCAGAGGACGCCATACAAGCACATACACACGCACGCACGTAGCCACACATTAAACAAACACACACCCTCTGTCACTCTCTCACCCTACCGTTTTCGCATAATTCATTACACCTTTTACCAGTACAGTTGACTTTCTTAGAGGTATATTAATGGGTACTCCCAATATTTCTTCATAATTTAACGGAAGCATTGAAAAGGGTTGTTTTGTTTCGATTCTGCAATCCTATTACTTCTACCGACATACAATGATATTGGAATCTTCGTATCCCTTCCCCCCTCAAAATAAAAAAAAAATCTTTTCACATCCGAAGTACCGTTAAGAGTATGAACAAGGTTTATTTTCTCGTTTTAAGAGACGACAGAAAACTAACACTGGTTTTTAATCACAGCCATATAATTCACTTGAGAGATCTGTCTCCTGTCATTGCGTTGCTTTAAAGAAATGAGCTTATACTACAAATGAAAGGGTTTACCTGCGGAGATGAGAGTCTTCATTTTAAAGGTTTTGGAACAAAAAGAAATTGTCAATCCCCCCCCCCCTTACCTATCCCTTCTCGCCCAAACATTTTTTAATTAAAAATATTTGTACTAATTACAATTTGCAAGATGCTTGTTTTAAATTTAATTTACTAGTTTATTTCTCTGTCTGTCCCTCCCTCCCGTTAGATATATGTACCCAATCGCCTATCTGCTACGAAGAACAATCTACCTGTACTACCGTCCATAAATGGGTTTATCCCTCTGTCCACCTTTCTTTGTATGTACTTCTCATTTCGTCATTCACTGTAGCGTAACGCAGAGGACAGAAGACTCCTAATACCTTAAAATTTAGTCGATTTGTTTTAAAGTTTCCACAGGTTTCTATAAAGTACACTAATGATTATTTTCGTTGTTTTTTTTATGTATAGTTTATCTAGCCTATATATTTTTAATGTATAGTTTATCTAGCCTATATATTTTAGTGATTTTACGCTTATAATGTTGATTACAAATCTAATCGACTTATTAGGCCTTTTTGGAGTCGAACAGGTTTAATGGCAGACCTAAGTTATTACAACCTTTGCCACCAATTCCGAGAACTGCTTTGTGACCTTATACTTTGTTACACATATACATATCACTAAATCCTACTCCTCGTTTTTCACCCACTAAGAAAAAAAAATTCAAAAAAAAAAATAATTCATTTAGAAAACTGGCAAATGACACTGCAATAGTTAGTCTTCAAAAAATATTTAATTCGGAAATACACACTAGATAAGCTCAGTGAAACACACGAGAATGCTTTGGAAACGTTGACAAACTGTGTGAAGGCCTGCACATTTTTGAGTCTAATTACGCTATAATGCGAAAATGAAGAACAGAATATATTTAACACCATGGTGACAGGTCAAAGTCAAAGTCTCTTAATTCAGATTTAAAAGAAGTCCGATAACCCTCCAAAAAAATCCAACAAAGAATACTTCACCACACCCTCAAAACTCCCCTATGCACCCCCCCCAAGAGTTTTGCCAAATAAATAACATCTAGGCCTCCCACCCCATCTCACCCTCCAGATAAATAAAATACCGCTCAAACAATAAGATTTTTAAATATTCTCCCCCCTCCCCCGCACGAATAACTGGATAGACTTTTAACAGTTTCACTTTGTGTTAAACTTGTACAACGTTTGTGGGATAGAAATGAAGTTGACTTTAGTGCTTTTAAGTACGCAAATTTAAAGAAGGCTTGAAATTTAATTAGATTTAATTTTTCCGCTTACACATTAATTGTCTCTGAAAATAGAAAAGGAACACACACAAACACGCATGGGTGCACACGCGTATTGAATTAACAGGGCGATATTGACAGGTCGAGGAAACGTCGTGCTTATTGTGTTCATCCTAGAGGTTTTCATTTTGCACTAAGAGTAAGAGTAATGTCCCTTTAATGGCAACTTTAGGTTACGCTCGTCGGAGAGGAATATTCGGTGTTGCAACTTAATGTACTGCTGCAATATAACTCGGGGCTAGAAGCCAGAAACTCGGTCCTTTAGAAAAGACTATTTTACTGTAAGACTAAAGAATAAACGACAAAATACACCATATGCACGCCCTCATTTCGAAGCTTTGTTTTAAGGCATTGTTGACACGTGCGTACGAATTTCTGCGGAAGACACGTAGGTCTATAACTCTATATTAATGGGTGCACGCATAGATGTCTTGTTTGTACATTTCAGCTTTGCGATCTACATCATTAAGTATAAGCGTCTTGTGTATGTCCATGCGTGTGCCTGTAGCTGCGTGCGCAGTTGTGCGTATAACTGTGCTTATAAATATGTCCATACTGTGAGTTTAAATGCATACGCTTGTAGGTCTAACTCGTCCGTGCGTGTTCTATAGCATTTGTTTGTCACTACACGCGTGTTTATATGTGTGTATGCTTTTGCGTGCATCTGTGCAGGTGATTGAAAGGAGTGGGGTATAACGACTGGGGGGTTAGGGTGGAGAGGGGATCAAACTTTACAACATTTAGTTTGGGTCCTCCCCAACAAAAATCCATGACGACTGAAATCAAAAGACCGTTTTGGTAAGCAAGCACTGAATACCTGTCCTGATATTACCACCCGGGACCCGCTAATAGAAAATGATGTAGGTCCTCTTTGCACGGACCCAATTTATTCTTATTGACTTATCGCCTGTCGTCAATCTTTTCCGCTCAGTGGCTAATTTATTGTCTTCTAATCTTTCCCAGCTGATTTTAATTAATTACCTGTCTGACTGGATAAAAGGCGACATAGCTAACACATTTAGTTGTGATGTAAAACAGAGACGTTTCATTTGAGCTTTTTTACCCTTGCACGTCTGTCATTAGTTAACATTAGTTAACAATGCACTGCATTACACACAAAGAACTACGCGCAAGATTTATTACAACACACCAGACACCTGAGAGCGAAATATGAAGCAAGACAATCCTTAGGGCCTCTCCCTTGCACGGTAGTTCAACAATGACGGGGCAGGGGGGGGAGGAAGAGGGGGGAATAATATCTGTGCGCAGACAAATCACTGAACTACAAACCGATTTGTGGTTTCAGCGCAAACAGTTTTGCAAACTAACCACTGATGGCCAGGCAGAAAACAATGCTGCACTGATAGATTTTAGTGCGTGAGAACTCGTTTAGTGTTAAGCAGTGAATGAAATAATTACATAAAGACCTAAGACAACTTTAATGTCACCTTAACCTAGTGAAATAATCTCACTTACCTTGGAAGTTCAAGCTTCGTTAAAGTATATGTTGCATGGGGGTGGGGTGGGGAGGAAGGTTCAGCGGTGTAACTTTAAGCCGGAATCAAGCCTGTAATTTTATCGAACAGTCCTCTGAAGACCAGACAAACACAACTTGAGTAGACGCAGACGACTTTTCGCTGACCGCCATAATCCAAAACACCAACACAGAAAGTGGGGTACGCCTTCCGACAACACAGGTAGACTGGGTTACGTTGTAGATAAGTTAATCTTGATCGTGAAGATCGCTCACTTAAGATGTCACTCACTATTCAAGCAGAAGAACCCGAAAAGAATAACACACTTGGGTACGATATCAGTGGGAAAGAACTCTCGCTCAACGTACACAGTGCGAAGGCAACAGGTTGGTTGTCTGCCCATGTGCTGTCATTCTTCGGAGCGCACGTACGGTTAGAACAGCGGGGTTTTGCGACGAATTCGTCAGAGGTCAAGGTTATGTGTTACACTTAATTGCTTCTCAGCATTTATTCCTCGGCTTTATCTGCTACGTGACAGAAATAGCGGAAGACGATTAGAACTATAACTGCAACAAAACAAAAACAACTCTTACAGAACTCAGTGCTATTAGCTCTAGCACAGAACAAATACGAGGGTACATGAATGTTTGTTACTGAGTAATCACTATATAGTAAATGAGTGACGTATTTGTACACTTAGTATGCTGTAATGAGTTATGGTAATTAAGACACGTTTACTGTGTACGTCAATATTATGCAATACCAAGTAACATGTGTTAATATGCAATTCAACAGAAATACTCAGTGCTAGCATTAAAAAACCTATAAATGTACAGTGTGGACACATTCATTTTTTTACATGCCTAATATTACTAAAGACTTACTGATGAATATAAAAAGAATTTAATGCGTACAATACTTTCGCATATTATTCTGTTTTCATATATATATATAAATATTTCATGAATTCAGGATTTGGGAGGACAACTGTTACGTCTTCAGAGAGCAGGATATACAAGCGTTATCTCCCTGAGAAAGCTCCGATGAAAAAGCCCGCATCATGGCAGATCTACTTTATTTCTCGAAACACTGTAGAAGAATTAATTCGGGAGATCGATGGACTCCTTGTTATTATTGATTAGCTGCTTAATGACTAAAATAATAGATATCCCTATAACTAGATTAATAAAATAAAAGTGCTCATATTCTTAAGAAGTATTTGCCTGGACGAAAATAAACTTTTAATTTTTATACTCTACTGTTTTTCTTCTCTCTCTGTCCCTCATGTCTTCTCCTTTCAGCTCTCTGCTTGTTTCTCTTCTGTCTCTCTTTTATTTTTCTCTCTGCCTGTTTCTCTTATGTCTATCTTTTATTTCTCTCTCTCTGCCTGCTTCTCTTATGTCTATCTTTTATTTTTTCTCTCTGCCTGTTTCTCTTATGTCTATCTTTCATTTTTCTCTCTCTCTCTTTGCCTGTTTCTCTTATGTTTCTCTTTTATTTCTCTCTCTCTTTCTGCCTGTTTCTCTTCTGTCTCTCTTTCATTTCTCTCTCTCTCTCTCTCTCTGCCTGTTTCTCTTTCATTTCTCTCGCTCTCTGTCTGTTTCTCTTCTGACTCTCTTTAATTTCTCTCGCTCTCTGCCAGTTCCTCTTCTGTCTCTTTTTCATTTCTCTCGCTCTCTGCCTGTTTCTCTCCTGTCTCTCTTTCATTTCTCTCTCTCTCTCTCTCTTGTTTCCGTTATGTATCTCTTTCATTTCTCTCGCTCTCTGCCTGTTTCTCTTATGTCTCTCTGTTACATTCCAGTGTTTGTTTAGAGATCCTGTCTCAGCATGAGGATTTAAAGATTGATAATTCTTAACATTACACCTATGCTGAAGACAGACTGGTTGCCAGACTCACCCTTCATGATTTTGTGTGTGATAAGCCTCCAGCTTAATATGTCACAAAACATTTTTATCAGTCACAACTTATGGGACATGTTTGATGCAATGCTTTAAGTCGACTGTATACCACCAATGAATTATTACATTAATTAATTAATTAATTAATTAATTAATAAAACATGAAAAGAACACCACTACCACTATCACGACACAGGTACTCGAAGTATTTTGCTTTTACAGCCTATAGTTTATTCTCTGAACAGAAAAAAATAATCTGTTGCCTGTAGGGCTTGCGTATCTAAACACAATACTGGCCATTTAAAAATAGCAAAATGAAAGCGACCGTTTAATATTGATGAGAGAGAGAGAGAGAGAGAGAGAGAGAGAGAGAGAGAGAGAGAGAGAGAGAGAGAGAGAGAGAGAGAGAGAGAGAGAGTCATACAAACCATATATACAGACAGACAGACAGACATAATATACATATATAGATACATATATACATACTACATACATACATACAGACAGACAGGCATACATATATACATACATACAGGCACACATACATACATACAAACAGACAAACAGACAGAAAGAGTAATAAAATAAGTTATAGTTTCCACTTTAATCTATAATTATTGGAAATCAGAATTGAGAAAAGTAAAACGCAATAACACTAATGTCTTCATTTCACTAGTTTTACAGTGACAGGTAAGTCTGAGGAAAAGAGCAGTTAGTATTTGAGTTCTTTATTGTTTCTTTATAGTTTTTTGTTTGTTCGGCAAACGAAGGAGAAATTGTCTTGTGTACGTGCTTTTCTATTCTCATCTTTGTTGCCAGGCAGCGGAGAAACGTTTTGCCTGCTGGAGCTGGATGTACAGTGGTCAGCTGTAAAGAGATTCCGACACTCTCCATCGCTAAAGTCCTTGGCACACTCTCCATCGCTAAAGTCCTTGGCACACTCACCATCGCTAATGTTATTCCCACATTCTCCATCGCTGAAGGAGTTCACACACTCTCCACCTGTGAAGTCATTTCCACACTCTCCATCACTGCAAGTGTTGCTGCACTCACCATCGCTAAAAGAACTCACACACTCTCCACATTTGAAGGCATTTCTGCATTCTCCAAAACTGCAGGTGTTTCTACATCTTGCATCTGAGAAGGCGCCCGAACAATCTCCAGGTTTAAAGGCGTTCCGGCGCACTCCAAGTTTGGAAGCGTTCCCATGCTCTCCATGTCTGGAAACGTAAGCGGACTCTAAATCCAAGTGGACATTTCTTTGTCCTTCTGCACCTCTGAACGTGTTCCTACATTTCCGCCCGTTTCCAGAGGCTTCGTTCTTTTCCATCACCACGGGAAGGCTGTAACCAAAGACGTACCGAAAATAAATATTGTTTAGTTGGAATTAATTTTTAAATAAAAATTCTAGGTTGGACTGCAGATATACAGCGCGGCCTTGATACACACACACACACACACACACACACACACACACACACACACACACACCCACCCACCCCCACCCCCACCCCCACCCACCCACACACACACACACACACACACACACACACACACACACACACACACACACACACACACACACACGAATGCATAGATGAAGGCAAATAGATACATATCCTATATATTTTATATGCGTGTCATATTTTATTATTTTTAAATTTCTTTGTAACATCGCAGTTTCTGGCTTAAGATGAGTTCGAGTCGTTTCTTTTGTAAATATTTGTAAAAAAAATAAAAACAAGGGAAATTAATCAGTTTGATAAAAGACAGTTTGAGTGACTGAGAGCGAGAGGAGATTGGGATGAAAAAAGAGTATGGGTAAGAAGTATGAGATCTGAGTGGAAGAAATAAGTTGTGTGGTAAAGAACAAAGTGCGTGTGGACAAGAACGTCTGAATAGATAAGAACAATGTGTGTAAATGAGAATAATGTGTGTGCGTGTATGTACGCGCGCTCGTGTGTCAATAAGAACAAGATACGAATAGTGAGTGTATATGTAAAAGCAATGTGTGTGGTTTAGAATAACGTATGCGGATGAGAACAATCGGTGTGGATAAGAACAATGAGTGCGTGAAGTTAAAACAATGGGTATATGGTTAAGAGCAACGTATGTGTGTGATTAAGAACAAAGAGTGCGCGGATAAGAGCAATATGGATAAGAATAATGTGTGTGTGGGAAAGGGCAATATATGCCTGTGGATAAAAACATTGTGTGTGTGGATATAAACAATGTGTGCGTGCGTGCGTGCGTGTGCGTGTGTAGAAAAAAGCAATATGTGCCCATAAGAACGATATGTGTGGATAAAAGTAATGTATGGATGAGAACAATGTGTGTGTGTATAAAAATAATGTGTAGATTAAAAACAATGTTTGGATAAGAACGATGCGTTTGGATAAGAACAGTGTGGATAAGAACGATGTTTGGGGATAAACAAAATAGGTGGATAAGAACGATGTGTGGGGATAAAATCAGTGTGGATAAGAACATTGTGTGTGGATAAAATCAATGTGTGGACAAGAATGGTGTGCTTGGATAAAAACAATGTGCCGATAAAATCAATGAATCGATATCATTGTGTGTGGATAAAAATCAATGTATGTGGATAAGAACATTGTGTTTGGATAAAAACACTATGAGGATAAGATGTGTTTGGATAAAAACAATGTATGGATAAGAACATTGTATTTGGATAAAAACAATGTGTGGATAAGAACAATGTGTGTGTGTGTGTGTGTGTGTGTGTGTGTGTGTGTGTGTGTGTGTGTGTGTGTATACATGTGTGTATGATAAAAAACCGCATTCTTTCATCAATAAAAGGGGTTTATTTCAATAAGAGTAATAAGAACAGTCAGTGTGGAAAAAGTATGATAAGAATAACTGGCTGAATAAGAACATAGCGGGTGAAAGAGAAATTTGGAATGTGTGAATAAGCACAACTTTGTGGGTAAGAACAGCTTGTTCGAACAATAAAACGTTTAAAGCACCTGTAAACACATGAAAATTTGCGCAATAAATTTGTCCGGGGCAGGTGACATGTTGAATATCAATGGTGAACGTGGAAAGTAAACAGTGCTGCCAGCGCCTTTCCGGCGACAAGAGAACAAAGCTTGGCGTACGACTGTTTCATTACTCCGTTCTGAAATCGTAAAGTTGAAGTGACGTCAGAACAAAAGTGCTTGTTACTATTTTCCCCCAAGAGCACGCAGTCATCTGATACGTCGCCGGTACTGCAAAGCGTTTGATCTGACCGGACAAGATATATAAAATTGATTCTTAAGCGCCACAGACTCGATCCCTTGGATGGCATTACGAACAGGGGTCTAGTCTGAAGGCAGGATGATTATTATCATTAAAATTATTTGTTAATGACACGTATACCTTCGTACACAATCTCGTATAAAAAACGAAATGGAAATGAATATGTTTGCCATACGAATGACAAGATAACTCACCAGTCGACTTACAGCAAAGTATTAGATGTCAAAAGCAGTTTGTACCAAAGACTGAATTCCTGTGGCTTACAATATGGCGACAATTTCGTTGTCGTGCTAATCGTGTACATTCAAGTACGCGACACTCAACACTCCTGTGTAATGACACACACTTATACCTATATGCCCGTACTTGTTCTGACAACAAACAATAGGCGTGCACTGAAGTGGGAAATTAGAAACATGTGCAAAAAGCTAAGTGACCTACATTATGCACTGTGAGCGTAGCATTCAATAGTAAGAATTATTTTTCTCGAATGGATGAAAACTTTTTGTTAAGGTAATTAATTTAACAAATTACTTCCCTTGAACGTGTTGAAATTATCTGTAATCGATTAAATATCAAATTCTTTCAAGTTATAAATCACGAATGAATGAAAACTTATTGTTAAGGTAATTAATTTGACAAATTATTTCCCCTTGAGTGTTGTTTAAATTATCTATAGTCAATTTAAATATCAAATTCTTTCAAAATGTATTTCACAAACGAATGAAATCTTATTGTTAAGGTAATTAATTTGACAAATTATTCCACTTGAATGTGCTTAAATTATCCATAGTCAATTAAATTACCAAAATCTCTTAAATTGATGCGGACAAAAACTAATTATGGAGAAGAAAAACACGAGCAAAAAGAAACCCCAAGGAGATGCTGGTGAAAAAGTAAACAGAAAGACTAATGTGTTTTGGTTAGTGATTTAGTGATGTAAGAAAATAGTTACTGACAACTAGATCTGTTTTCACGGTTGTGGTCACGTCTGGATTGATGACATGGATAATTAAGTGATCAATGCCTGTTGATCTGTGTTTTGGGATTTCATTCTGGTTAGAACCAAAATATATTAGAAGCATTCTTAGTTTCTCGGATCCCGGATGTCCAAATATTCGAACCCGCTAACTTTACAAGCGAACTATGTATAGTTTTAAGGCAGAACTGTTACCTAATGTTCAATCATAGGGCATCGTTTAGTTCTGCCTTAACTGCACATGGAGTAGTCTGAAACCGCCTCCCCCCCCCTTTTCTTTTTTTCTTAAGGGGCTGCTTCGAAGGGGCTGCTTCGGCTGTATCATAGAGACATACTCTCAGATGAAGACTTATGATAGAAACGTATAGATGCGTGCGAGTCTCGATCAGAGAAGAAAGTATTTGTATTAAGTGGTCATATGCAAAGGTGGTGTATTATGGCTCTCGAACACCCGCTCGGTCTGCAGCAATGTGTTTATTAAAAAAAGAATTGCTTAGAGCATAGACTTGTGCAAAGTTCTTTAACGAGGAGAAATTGTTTTGACTGTATTGAAATTGACTGTAATGGTATTGACTGTAATGGTATTGACTCTACTGGAATTGACTATAATGTTATTGACTGTAATAGTATTGACTGTAATGGTATTGACTCTACTGGAATTGACTGTAATGGTATTGACTGTAATAGTATTGACTGTAATGGTATTGACTCTACTGGAATTGACTGTAATGGTATTGACTCTACTGGAATTGACTGTAATGGTATTGACTGTAATGGTATTGACTCTACTGGAATTGACCCTAATGGTATTGACCCTAATGGTATTGACTCTAATGGTATTGACTATTAGAGTTGACTGTAACGGTATTGACTCTATTAGAGTTGACTGTAATGGTATTGACTCTATTGGAATTGACTGTATAATAGTATTGAGTGTATTTGCATTGATTGTATTGTTACTGGAGTTAATAGAGACTTGTACGTCTCCAGATGTAAAATTCAGCTTACTATTACTTAAATCCCGAGCTGTAGATATAGGGCTACAACCACATATTAAAATGTACTACTTTTCTGGTTTGTACATTTAAGCATTAACGACAGGAACACTGGCACGATGTCTGTGAGTTTTATCTACTCCGGAGAGACAGTTACAGCCGAACTATAACAATGACTGACTATTGGACTCTGTCAAAATATATGGAGGAACACGAAGATTCCTGAGGACGGAATACAATTATTTGTATAAATATAAAAAGTTTAAATATAAATGTATTCTGTTCCGTGTGTACATATTCTTGTGTGATTGTGAGAGGCTGTACGTATTTGAATATGAATAAAATTTAAAGCTGTGAATTTGATACAAACTTTAAAAACATTTACAATAAATGAAGTCTATGTCAAGAGTCCATTAAAACAAATGATCTTTGCCTAAAATTAATAAATTAACGCTAGCGGATTTTAGACATTTCATAGTATATTGTGTATATAGTAAAATAATTATTTTCTGAAATGTTTGACATGCATGACTACACAACCTCCTACCATCAGTATCATATATGTATGACTATGCAATCTCCTGCCATCAATATGCGATATGTCTGACTACACGATCGCCTAAAGTTAAGGAGCTAGCTCTGCCTGAGTCTTAGAGCTGACTTTAATGGAGATACATATGCTGCAATTGATGTCGATGAGCTGGAAAGACGGATGTGTGGAATGGTTACTCATGGTTTAACGTTTGCTATTTGAGTGATATTTTTCTGGACAACCATTAAAGTTAGGGAAAAGTTTTATTCTTATTTCATGTCAGTAAAGGTAAGCAGTTTATGCAAAGCCTAACTTGTTGTCAGAGTCGAAAGTTTTATTCTTACTTCATGTCAGTAAACGTAAACAGTTTATGCAAAGCCTAACTTGTCAGTGTCGAAAGGTGAGTGTGACCGAGGACTCTCCAGGCACACATACACGCACGTAACGCGCTAAAATATACACACACATACACACGAATACAAACGCACTCTCACACGCACTCATACAGACATACAAAAATATACGCATACACATGTACACATTCACACAAATAGACACATTTACATACGACATCCGGACCCTGGCGATCAAGCAGGCATGTGCATGACTGTTCGATGACAAAAGACATTCTAGAGGTCATCAGGTGTGACATGGTGAAACAATGCACTGGAGATGGGGGTGGGGGTGGGGCGCGAAGAAAATTACGGCAGTGAGTATTGTACTGACTAGATTTCGAACCTAATTATCTGTCTCAAATTTGTCTTTGCTGATCCACAAGATTAGTGTCTCGGTGAGAGTTCTTACCACCTCACGTGTAGAGAAGGAAACAAACGACTTAATGTCACATTTTCCTCTTGTCAAACATAACCCGGATGCTAACCTGCCAAATATATTGTTTGACAGGTTGAGTACAGTAGTGAACCTATAGGACTGTGAAATACCATAACCGGCTTCATGCGGTCAGAACCATCTGTATCGCTACAAGTGCTACAAGTGTGACAACGGCTTAGGTTAGTTATGCTGTCACAATTAATTATAATCAATTGTCGGATCCAACCACTCGACTGGAGATTTGACTGCGTCTCAAGTGTACACATTTTTTTACTCGTGTTTTGGAGATCATGATTATAGAAAAGTGACAAGATACAACACATTCTCCATCTTAAAAATAAAATGGCAAATTGTCCTCTTTGCCTCAGTTGTCTTCCTTGTTTTATATGTCTTCTCTATTTTCCTTATCTGTGTAGCCATACTTGTTTCCTTCGTCTCGTTTACTGTATCTCCCGTTGTTTTAATTTGTCTCGTTTATTTACATTCTATCCCTTGTCTTCCTGAATTCTTTCGTCTCATTTATTTCCCGTATTTGTCCTGCCGCACTTGTCTCCCTTGTCTCGTTTATATCCTGTCTCCCAAGTATTCCATTTCTTAATTGTTTATTTACTGTCTCCCTTGTCTCATCAGACTCTTTTGTTTAATTTTTCTCTTTTACTTTCACTGTCTCACCTTTGCCTTATTTAACGGTGAAAATGACACAATGCCAATGACACAATGACTTTTGATCATGATTGTTTGAATTTCTTCTTGCCGTCCATTCTATTATTACTTCATATCTGCTAGATTTTGTCCATTCGTTGATTTTCCTTTATTTTTCAGTCATTCATGTAAATTTTTAACACGTAGTAATTAAGAGGCCTGAGTTCAGATTAGAGAGGCAATACAAATGGTCCCCACTGCCATGTGACGTTTTTCTGGAAGATGAGCTAGATTCTCCCCCACCCACTCTAGGCCACCCATAACTTTAGGCTAATCTCCAAAACACACCTTCTGGCTGGCCACACATGTTAGAAAGATGACTGATAGATAATGTAGAAAAGAAGAATAAAAGTTCTAGAAGAAAGCTTGAGACCCTGATACATACAGCCAGGATAGTAAATAATTAAAGGTGACAGATTGCAACATACAACATGTAAGTGAGCCATGCTAATACGAGTGGTCTAAGTACCAACAGTAAATGTATTCAATAAGAAATAACATAAGACAGCATGGTTACATATAGCAATTAGTTCAACAGTTACAATTAGAGTTTATACATATTGAAATTCATAATCATGACCACGTGGTGTCGTACTAGAATGTACGTATTAAGTCCTATGACACTGTAGTAGTTATTTGGTTTGCTCATATGAGCATATGATTTGCATTTGTTCCTTAAGTGTAGAGATATTACGGGTCATGTCTCTAACATATAACAAGGAAAATGACATTCGTGATAAATTGTCCTTATATCTCTTTTAAGTGTGGAGACATAACGGGTCACGTCCCACTTATAATGAGAGAATTTAATTATATTTGATATTTTAATGCTCAGTGATTATTGAGGCATGTAAAATTTTATTATCTTTGTTTCGAAACATGTTGAATTAATTATTTGTATGTCTTAAAACCGACTAAGAATTTCTTGGTCTTATGAATAGTTATGCATGTGTCTTAAAACTGACAAAGAATTTTGGTCTTGTGGAGAGTTATTCGTTTTGTATTAGGGTGGAAACTTCACTGGTAATGTTTGAAATTTAATTCTAATAGATTGGAATCTTAACAGGATGGTTAACATCTCAAAAGGAGTGGGGTATGTGGTGGAGTAAATTTGCCTATCTCTATTTTAAAATTTAATTGTTAAATTGGGCACACCTTATCAAGGTATTTTTGTATGTGTCAAGAGCTCGAGTAAATGCTCGAGTTGAGAATATGCTAGAACTTGCTGGTGCAATGCAAACCAGTTTCAACTGGATGAGCAGATTTTATTATCCAATAATTAAGATTTACGAGAACGAGACCAGCGAATGAGCTGAGATTAAAAGTTTACCTGACGTAGAGAATTCTATTCTCGGATCACTTGAATTTGGTGTGGCAAGAAGTCCGGTCATGAAAGGCTGTTTCCATTCAAACTTCAGCTGTTAAATAGATTGTTCTGACTGAGGTTACAAATGCATAGAAAATGATTCAATTCAAATTAAAGCTCTAATGTGGCCAAATACATGGATCACCACACTTCAGCATTTGTTACATGTTATGGAGAATGCAAGAGTTTAATATTATAAAAGATTATTGACTAAGAATGGCTGTCCCCAATCCATAATTACGTAGCAGAAAAATATCGTCAGTTAAAAAAAGAACGCCAATATTTGTGACATTAGGGATGGACTAAATTGACCAAAAAAAAAGTAAATCATTATTTGTATTCACTGATACTTGTGCATATCCTGTGTGATGGTGTGCATGTGTGTGTGTGTGTGTGTGTGTGTGTGTGTGTGTGTGTGTGTGTGTGTGTGTGTGTGTGTGTGTTGTGTATGTGGAGAGGGTTTATAATATTAAACACGTGCATGCTCCATAATTCTTGACAAATGTTGAAGTGTGATGATTCATGTATTCGGCTACATTAGGATTTTAATTTTAATTGAATTATTTTCGATGCATTTCTAAACCCAAAGACATAGACAAAAGGATAATTACAGACGTAGACACAAAGGAAGACAGGGACGAAAAGACATTTACAGACACAGGCACAAAGACAAACAGACACAAACACAAAGAACGACCTATTTAATAGCTGAAGTTCTATGGTTGAAGGGGAACAACTTGGCCTTTCATGACCGGACGTCTTTGCCACATCAAATTCTAGTGATTAGAGAATAGAATTCTCTATTGCAGGTAAACGTTTGATCTCAGATCATTCGCTGGTCTCGTTCTGGCAAATCGTAACCATTGGATAAAAATACCTACTCATCTAGATGAAACTGGTTTGCATCGCACCAGCAAGTTCTAGCATATTCTCAACTAGAGTGTTTACTCGAAGTCTTGACATTTACAAAAATAGCATCATAAGGAGTGCCCAAGGTCGGCTGACTTTGACAATTTAACAATTTATATAACAATTTATTCTGGAAATTGGGATAGGCACATTTACTCTCCCACATATACTATCTTGATTCTTTAGCACTGGTTAAACCTGTTGATCACATTCTAACAAATATTGTTAGGCTAGCTATGTTTCACTATCTCGTAGTCAAACTGTCCAAGTGAACCTCTTTCATACACTTGCAGAAGCAGTAAAGTCTTGACCTCCTAATTAATCTGTCTCATTTGCAGATGCAATTTCTTACTTTCACTCTACCATCAGATGAAAATTTAAAATTAATAATTAAATTTTATAAATAATTAATTAAGAAAATTATATAATGTAAATAATAATGACTGGTTCGCCCCAGTGCTCGAATGCATCGCTTGCTGTCACACAAACAAACCGAATAGCTTTCCATAATTTCATCACTGTACAGTCAGGTACATTGTAGCTAAATACACCCTCCAGCAGTCTATGTCTCTATATCGATATCTGTACCCAGCAAATAATTACATTGAAAACAAACGAAAGGGAGAGAAGTGGTAAGCGTGGTATATACTCATGATTGTCTTTTCCTCTCTCCCTCATCTCTGGAACTTGGAAAGATCTGAAGGTACATAAATACAGGAAAATACAGTCACGTGATCGATATTTAAACGTGTACAGTCTGCTTGTTTGCTTCAGTCTGATGGAAAACAACGTAATAGGAAAATGTTTTCGTGTAATATTATGATTATAGTAATGAATGAACATAACTCACAACTTGACCAAATGAAAAATCAACACAAGAGTTATCCGCAAAGTCATTTTTAATACATGAACATAAGAAGGACCCGCCAAGCTACTTTTAATACGACAGGTTTAAATATGCTTGGTTTTAACGACAACAAATGTACTGTATATAATATTGCAATCGCACCAGAGGTAATTATTAACCTGACCTAACAATCACAACACCAAATATAGGACTCATCACAACAGTCACAACTAGTAAAGGCAACTGTACAAGTGATTGCTTGCAAATGATAATACACATATAACACAAACAATGCTACGTCATTTCTAGGCCTGGCACCAAGTTAAAGGTTGGCGGATTACATTAAGAAAATTCTTAATAGCATAAAGACGAACAGAGACATAGACATAAAGACACAGATACAGACACAAAAGAGAACATAGGCATTAGACACAAGGACAACATAGATATAAACAAAAAACCGACTTAGACACAAACACAATGAAAGACATAGACAGGATAATCACAGACGTAGACACAAAGGCAGACAGAGACGAAAAGACATTCACAAAGACACAGGCACAAAGACAAACAGACACAAGCACAAAGACAAACAGACACTAGCACAAAGACAAACAGACACAGGCACAAAGACAAACACACAGGCACAAAGACAAACAGATATAAGCACAAACGGACACAGGCACAAAGACAAACAGACACAAGCAAAAGACAAACAGACACAAGCACAAAGACAAAGAGACACAGACACAAGCACAAAGACAAACAGACACAAGCACAAAGACAAAGAGACACAAGCACAAACAGACACAAGCAAAAGACAAACAGACACAAGCACAAAGACAAAGAGACACAGACACAAACAGAACAAACACAAAGACAAACAGACACAAGCACAAAGACAAACAGACACAAGCACAAAGACAAACAGACACAAGCACAAAGACAAACAGACAGAAGCAAAAGACAAACACACACAGGTACAAAGACAAACAAACACAAGCACAAAGACAAACAGGCACAGGCACAAAGACAAACAGACACAAACACAAAGACAAACAGACACAGGCACAAAGACAAACAGACACAAGCACAAACACAGGCACAAAGACAAACAGACATAGGCTCAAAGACAAACAGACACAGGCACAAACAGATACAATCACAAACAGACACAGGCACAAAGATAAACAGACATAAGCACAAACAGACACAGGAACAAAGACAAACAGACAAAAGCACAAACAGACACAGGCACAAAGACAAACAGACAAAAGCACAAACAGACACAGGCACAAAGACAAACAGACACAAGCACAGACACAGGCACAAAGACAAACAGACACAAGCACAAACAGACACAGACACAAAGACAAACAGGCATAGGCACAAAGACGAACAGACATAGGCACAAAGACAGATACAGGCACAAAGACAAACAGACACAGGCACAAAGACAGACATAGGCATAAAGAAAGACAGAGAGAACACAAACAAATCAAGCATTCCCAAGAACACAAACTGAACAAGAATTCCCAAGAACACAAACAAAACAAGCATTCCAAAGAACGCGAACGAAACAAGCAATTCCAAGAACACAAACAAACCAAGAATTCTCAAGAACACAAACCCCAAGCATTTCCAAGAACACAAATAAACTATTTAAATTTGCCTATCCCAATTTTAAACTTAATAGCTAAATCCTTGTTGCCAATGTCAAAGTGACCTGATATTGGGCACTGCTCATGAAGGTACATTTTTTGTGTCAGAGTTGGAGAAAACAACTCAGGTAAAGAATGTGGTAGAACTTGCTGATGTAATCTAAACCGGTTTTAGGTGGATGAGTACTTTTTATTATCAAATGGTTAAGATTTACAAAGAACAAGACCAGCCAATAGGCTGAGATCAACGTTTGCCTGTTAAAAAGAATTATATTTTCTAATGATTTTGAATCTGGCAAAAGTCTGGTCATGAAAGGTAGTCATTAAATATTGGTAAGATAACTGACTGGCTGAGAGAGAATGGAGATAGAAATATTTCATTCATTTTGCTATTGATTATTATACATGCTTTTCATATAGAGATGTATTATATGAGTAAACTATTACTTCTACAATTGTTAATAATGATGATGGTATGTTACACACATGACATTGTTTCTAGTGAACATGTTCATAAACTATTACATTGTATTTATTATGCTGTATGTGTGCCTAGGGCACAAGACAAACACTGTTGTGGAAACTGTAGGTTGAGACTTGAATGTAAGAAAGAACTGAGTTAGAAATGAATAAACTGGAGGACAGCATTTGTTCCCTGATTATATTTAAAGGGAAGAAGCATTCTATTTGTTTTTAACAGAATCTCCTGGTTTATTGATTAATAAACAGCTATGACCATGGTATTTTAGAGGAGTCTCTACTCCCAGTTGTTAGTGTAAGGGTACACCGCACTCAGTTAAGGTATGATGGCAAGGAATGCTCGACTACATCGTAGAATTTCTGGTATATGGACGTTGCTGGAAATTGATACATTGTTGTACTGTTTATGGGAACCAATATGGTGAAGGAGTGCCAATATTAGTCTTGAGAGAACAGTGGCTCATGGAACACACTACTGCTTGCTAGAGAAGCACATGAAGAACTGACAATTCCATTGTGAACAATAAACTTGTGACATTGTTACAAAAGTGGGCGAAAGACTTGTTTGGCATTATAAGGCTATGTACAAACTATTATTGCTTATCTCTCCATAGATACATTTCTGTACTATGATAAGAACTATCTTGTGGTTTATATTGATTGCTGTGTTTGAATATAAGACTGTATAAACATTGAAACTACATGAACGTGGTTCATAGAAATATTGATGTGAAATAATCTTTTCATTGTATTTGCTATATGTAGATTTGATTTTTAATTTAATAAATTTATTGTTATATTTATTGACTTTCTTACATGTATTGATAACCATATGTTGGAGAGATAATGTGTAGATGGGGCTTGTTAAATATAGATTAAAGTTTGGATTTATCTTCTCCTTTGGTAAGAAATTTTCCACCTATGGAAATATTGTGTGACAGTAAATATTTGTCTTTAATGTTGTGGAAGAGAGGAAATATTTACAGTACCCGCATGTCCGCCATGTGAGAGAGACGAGTGGTGTCTTCTGGAGAATTATTAATAGCATGAATTAAGATTCTTTTAATAAATTGTTATTATTTTACCTATCCACTCTCGTCATTTCTAAAGAGGGGTAAATGCGTAGATGACGGTGGGGGCTCAGCCAATGACGTAATAACGATGACAAAGACGGTCTAAAAACACATTTCTTAGGGTAGGTCCGTCATCGAATTGGGAGATAATGTGAGGGCGAAGAGAACGACACTTAGACTGACGAGATAGTCAAGCTAGGGCCGGTTATCTTGGACAAGTAACACTTAGACTGACGAGATAGTTCAGCTAGGGCCGGTTATCTTGGACAAGTAACACTTAGACTGACGAGATAGTCCAGCTAAGGCCGGTTATCTTGGACAAGTAACACTTAGACTGACGAGATAGTCCAGCTAGGGCCGGTTATCTTGGACAAGTAACACATAGACTGACGAGATAGTTCAGCTAGGGCCGGTTATCTTGGACAAGTAACACTTAGACTGACGAGATAGTTCAGCTAGGGCCGGTTATCTTGGACAAGTAACACTTGGGGGAAGGAGGTAATTAGTGACGTACCCCAGGGTTTGACTTAGTCACTCCCAGACCGCGAAAGACAAAAACCATGTCGTGGCTATAGTGTATGATTGCAGGAGCGAAGAAATTAAATGTGGAGAAATAATTATTAAAATATGAATGTTATCACACATTAAGCAATCAGAGACACCATACCCATTCACACTTACGAATGAGAATATTTTTACTCTTCCGCTTGCGATGAAATGCAGTGCCAAATTCCGGACTGACGTTAAATGCACATGAGTTAATAATACATGTTCTCTATTCAGTGCTGACTTATTACAAAATGCGTGTGTGTCGTAAAACCTGTTCTCCACATTGAGTGTTGACTGATTACAAAAGGCACACGAGTTAAATACCTGTTCTACATTGAGTGTTGACTTATTACATAAAGTATGTGAGTTAAATACCTGTTTTGCATTGAGAGTTGAATTTTTTTTTACAAAAAGCACGTTAATTAAATACATGTTCTGCATTGAGTGTTCACTTATTATAAAATGCATTTAATACATGTTCTGCATTGAAGGATGACTTATTAAAAAAGCAGCTGAGTTAAATACCTAATCTCCGCTGAGTGCTGACTTATTAAAAACGCATGTGAGTAACATACCTGTTCTTCATTGAGTGCTGACGTATTATAAAAATCACGTGAGTTAATCATACTTGTTATGTACTGAGTGCTGACTTATTACACAAAACAAGTGAATTGTTAATACAATTCTTCATTGAATGCTGACTTATTATACCCCCCCCCCCAACAAATCTGTTCTTGACTGATCATGAGCACTTATGGTTAAAAATTTTTCTAAAATTGTTTTCGAAACGCAGATACAAGAAACAATGAAAGAGTATTTTATTTAACCATGACTGGTTATCTATGATAAAGTAAGAATAATAAATTTATTTCGACCACCAGTTCAAAAACATTATACTTTAGAAATATAAATAAGATGAGAACTGTTATGGTATATACATTGTAAAACCGACCTAATTTAACTTTCAGGAAGATTTTCAAAGAGCAAATTCACACTGAAATATAAAGAGTAATTTGCTGAATAATTTAATGAAAGCCTCTTACGTTACAATTACTTCTTTCATTCTATAGATTGGTATATTATGTACTATTACATATGATGTTTAGCGAATTATTTAATGTCCAATACAACATAACTTTGAACAATTGTTGGCGCCCGCCAAACTGTTCTGAAAATTTGATTGTGCTCTTGACCAAAATATGTTAGATTTCACTGGGCTAGGGTAGTTAACTGATGTCGAATTAATACTCTCTGACTGATGACGTACGTATACTATTTGAATGATGACGTATGTATGTGTAATAAAAAAATACCTACGTCATAGTTTCTTAGTACAGAAGTAAGGAAATAAATTGTTTACGAGGCTAAAAAGTGTGGCAGAAAAGAACTATTTAACAGAATTCACTGATTGCGCTATTTTAATCAGGATTAAAATTTCAAATTATTCAAACTACATTGTGAATTGGAAGTTCCATGATTAATTTTGAGCAACTGCAACATAATTCGTTTCCGTCTCTTTTCATCTCTTGTTCGTATCTCACGCTCACGGAGAACAGTTAGGTAGTAGAGAACAGTAGTCAAGGCTGAGCTGATTGGTAAAACAATGGTTGTCATAGCAATAGTAATCTCTCTAGTGACATAATTTCCAGTTAACGCGAGAAATCCTAGAATCACGATTGGAAAGAAGCACATGGCATTAAACAAAACAATAATGCTGACACGTTGTGCAATGATGACATCTTGTCGCACAGTTGTCATCTCTGTAGATGACAAGCTTTGTATGCAGATAGCACAAAATATAAAGAGTAACCCAACAACGTTTGCCGAGATTAAGACACAGTTCAAGATTATCATAATACCATATGAATAAAACTTGCCTTCAAATGTCTGTCTAGTTATCGGCAGAGGACTGCATATGTCCGTCTGACTGTACAAGTTCCAGTGTGACGTCATAGGTAGAAAGGGTACAGAGGCTAGCGTTATACTTACACACCAAGGTACTACACATACAAAGTGTGCCGAGCGGTTCTGGAAATGTTTGTGAGCGTGAGGAAAGTAAAACAGACAAACTTGGTCGATCACGAGGAGACAAGTAAGAAATGTAGACATTTCTTTGGATACCAGAGCCAGGAATCCCGCCAGGTTACACATGGCACTGTTTTTCCAGGCCACATCTTCCCAGAAATAGTTCTCCCCATACGCCCAGTCTGCCGCGCCAATCAGAACAAGGTACACACCCATCAGAAAGTCAGACACGCACAAATG
Source organism: Sinotaia quadrata (assembly GCA_028829895.1). Lineage (NCBI taxonomy): Eukaryota > Metazoa > Mollusca > Gastropoda > Architaenioglossa > Viviparidae > Sinotaia > Sinotaia quadrata. The sequence continues at coordinate 105,648,242 of CM054180.1, forward strand.
AGTAACAAATGTGTTGTAAGCACGGACATTTGCTGCAAGATTGACTACTCGGTAGACAAGTGAACCCATGTTTCCTAGTAAAGATAAAATTGCAAAGATTACAAGAAAACGTCTGTAGATAAAGGAGGGTAAAAGTGTTCCACAAGAAGATATTTCATCAGTTGGAGCTTGGCAGTCGGTAATCATTACACCTGCAGGCAGCATAGCAGGACAGCAGAGTTTATAGTCATCAGTGAAAATGGTCTGCAGTTTGGACAGGCCTTGAAACAGGTCACGTGGATATTTTGTGATTGGACAACCACGAATGTCTACTTTACGTAACCTGTTCAGAAGTTTCAAACTCTCCCGTTCTACACTGTCAATGCCACTGGACTTCAAGATCAAAGTCTCCAAATTAGGAAACAAGATAAAGGAACTCAATTTTAGTTCTGGTATATAAACTCCAGACAAGTCAAGATTGCGTATTTTCGGAAAATTAAATGCAACAGGATTGTCAATATAAAAAATAGTCCCTAATGGATTCCCAGCTATTGATAATGTATTCAGATTTTGAAAGCCCTGCAGGTGTTTTGGAGATATGAATCTTAATTTATTATTGCTGAGATCTAGCGTTTGTAAGTTGTCTAAAACTATGATGTCCATGTCCTTCAGTCCACAGTGTTCTAGACTCAGATATATTAGGAATGTGTTGTTACTGAAGTCACCTGGCGACATGAGAGAATGTCCAGCATTCACATAACGAAGTTCTGGAAAATTACGAGCTGGGAATGTCCGGGAACACAAGAAAGCCAATCCGTGACACGTGCAGGTGTCTGGACATTTAAGGTCACACAGAAGTTCGTCATCGTGTCTTGGGCACTGGAAAATTCCGTCACACACCTGACTGGTGTGCAGACACACCATGGACGCCCGACAACGGTAATAACCAGGACAAGTGTAGCTGTCACAATCTGCTTCGTCCTCATGACCTGAACAATCGTACACCTTGTTACAGCGGACAAAAACAGGCAGACAGTACCCAGTATCAGGACAGAGAAAGTGAGTTTCCGGACATCTAATGACTGAGTTGTGACTGTTTGGCTTTTCTCCAACATAAGGCTGCATCTTATAACGTCCTTTACCATCCAAGTGTATCACGGCAGGTGGTGGCAGACTTGTTAAGGTTTCTAATTGATATATATTGTATTTATAGTTACAGAGATCTTCGTCTGAACCATCTACACACTGCTCCACGCCATCACAGAGTTGATTGATATAGACACACTTACAGAAAGAACAAAATAAAACAATAAACATAAGAGCAAGTTATGGATCCAGTATTTAGTTAATTAGAACTAAAATACTGTACATATGAAAATTACAATGAAATAGGTTACTTGACATCGATATTTCCACGAACCCACATTTGGATAATCTTATATTTACACAGTCCTTATCCAGAAAACACAATTGATTAACATATCAATACAATATACTGGTTAGTTTTATCAGAGAACAGCAATGGTGTTAGTGATAATATTTTTCATAAACTTGTTTAACAGCTGTCTCATACGTCTTACCATGTGCTTTTTGCAACAAAGCCACAAATTATTGTCAGCAGTTATCACATACTTGCACACTGAGAAACACTGTTCCACTATTTAGAATTCACCTGGGTACTTCTTTTCGCCATGTAAACTCCTTCGAACAGAACAATAAGTGTAGCAATGTCCAGCAACTTCTTTACACTATATGATGACTTTTTGGGAGCCATGCCACGACCGCATCATATCTGAATTTCGTTATCGTGGGGCGTGTTATCACATGTTTCCACTGTATTTAATAATAAATGAATAAAAGGAAATATAAAACTTCAGAAATATAAAGGACTTAGTTAAAAACAATATTTTGGTCTGCACACTGAAATTTTACATTTGCCAGAAAATAGTTTAGTATGTCAGGGTAACAAGCTATATACACAATGTTTACCAAGAATTAGGTTAGTACTCAAGGTATCCTACTATAATATACAATATTTACCCAGGAAATAGTATTGTACCTCAAGATAATGTACTGTTCTATAAAATATTTACCCAGGATATAGTATTGTACCTCAAGATAACGTACTGTACTATAAAATATTTACCCAGGATATAGTATTGTACCTCAAGATAACGTACTGTACTATAAAATATTTACTCAGGAAATAGTATTGTACCTCAAGATAACGTACTGTACTATAAAATATTCACCCAGGAAATAATATTGTACCTCAAGATAACGTACTGCACTATAAAATATTTACCCAGGAAATAGTATTGTACCTCAAGATAACGTACTATACTATAAAATATTCACCCAGGAAATAGTATTGTACCTCAAGATAACGTACTGTACTATAAAATATTTACCCAGGAAATAGTACTGTACCTCAAGATAACGTACTGTACTATAAAATATTTAATTCAGGGGGTCAGCAGGTGTGTCATATCTGGCAAGAAAAGAAAATTTTCATGCACATAGCAAATTTGAAAAATGTGTTGATTCATAGATCAAATATGTGATATTGAGTTAATTTATAGATCAGATATGTAAATTTGTGTTAATTCGTAAATCAAATACGTAATATGTATTCATTCAGAAATAAAATTTGTAAATTTGTGTTATAGATGAAATATGTAAACTTGCATTTATTTATAGATTAAGTATGTAAATGTGTGTTAATTTATAGATCAACTATGTAAAAGTATGTTCATTTACAGATCTGACACATAAATCACGTTAATTTATAGATCAAATATGTAAAAGTATGTTAATTTATAGATCGGACACATAAATCATGTTAATTTATAGATCAAATATGAAAACGTTTGTTACTTTAAATATCAAATATGTAAACGTATGTGAAGGTATAGAACAAATATGTAAAAGTAAATTAAATTATATCTTTAATATGTAAAGGAATATTAATTCTTAGATCAAATATATAAAAGTATGTTAATATATAGATCACGCATGCAAAAGTATGTTAACTATATTTGACGTTATTGATCAGATGTAAAAGTATGTTAATTTTTAGATCACATTTGTAAGGTATGTTAATTTATAGATCGAACATGTAAACGTTTATTGATTTATAGTCAAATACGTAAAGTTATTTTAATTTATAATTCAAACATGTAAACTTATGCTAATTTATAGTTCAAACGTGTAAATGTATGTTAATTTATAGTTCGAACATGTAAAGTTATGCTAATATTAATGAAATAAGTAAAATTAAGACCTGTAGGTACAGTGCATTGTGGAAATGGTTGATATAAGTTTCCTAGATTATTTCATTTACCCTACTCTTACATACCTGTTTACTTTGTCTTTTCCATGGTTCTTATAAAATCAGGTGTACGATTATTTTTTTTTATGAGGCTGACATGCTGTTATATGTCACAATTTTACTTTTGCACAGCACTCATAAAGGATGACCCCTGATTTCTACATGTTGTAATTACATAATGGAGAAAGGGGAGGAAAGCAGAAAACGCGGGAAGTGTTTACCTGCTGACCACCGCATCTTACTTGTGTCGTCTGGTTACATTTCTTGAAGACACAAAAGTTTTCATCACTCGAGTCGCTGCAGTCGGGCCGATGATCACAGACCAATGTAAATGGCACACTTTCTCCTGAACTTTCACACAAGAAAGAAGGCGGAAGTGACGTCAATGGAGCATTACATATATTATTTGTTTGACCAAAGCAGAGGCATTTCTCGTCACATATAAAGAACATTTGAGTCACGTGACCAGCTGGGCATTCAGGTAATGTTTTATTTGATTGCAATATTGGTTTGGCCAGTGTAATGGCTGGTGGAGAAGAGCTATCAAATGCAAAACTATAATTAATACTTCGGTGAAATTTAAACTCTTTCCGTTTATCGCAGAGAAAGTTAGAAAACTCGCTGAATTTGGCAGTAAAGATTTCCATTGTAACTGTCATTTGACCATTAATATTCAGTTGTCCATATGACGGTGTAAAAAAATATGAATTGGAGATGTTCAGTAAATATGCAATAGAGTTGTCCGCCCATTGCCATGAAACAGTATACCTTTCACAAAGAAAAAAGCGAATATAATCAGTTCATAAGACAAAATACTTAAATTATTTCTAAACAATAATCAGTTCCAGAGACAAACTATTTAAATTATTTCTAAACAGTCATTTAAATAAATGCAATTTAGAAAGCAAGACATAACGTTGTTACTCCTTATTTATAGCTATATGATATTGGGAAATGTAAATTTATGTCGCCTTTTATCTTGATTGCCTTGTTTTACGGCAATTGGTGATCGCGATGTCTAGGCCTTGGAATTAAAAGAATATTTTGTTTACTTAAACAATTGCGCCAGAAAATCAATTTAAATACTCATTGGACATTTACTTTGATATCCTACACTATTCTGCCAGAAATATTTACCTGCCGACCGCCGCATCTTACTTGGTGCATGCCTTACTGAAAGCTGAAAAAAATTTAGTGGCGGATGAATATGTTAAAGATAGACAAAGCTGCATGGTGCTTGGTGACAGATGGCTGTCAGAAGTTGGGTTGAAGTAAAATTAATTAGTGATACGTTCAAGGGTGAAAGGATCAGTTTTCTACGTATGCTGACGTGGTCAGAGAGAGAAGTAACATAAAAATTGAAAGAAACTTCATAACAGTGCTCTCCCTTCCTCCATCAATGAGGAATTCGTACAGATGCTAACAATTTAGGATTAGTTGTATTATTTTCGAATCACTTTGATTTTGGAGAGGTAGAAGTCTGGTTATGAAAGGCGGCATTTAGGGGTTAATGGGAAGAAGGAGCTTTGTTGTATTTTTTCCACCAGAGTCTCCCAGTTTGCTGATTTATTAACTGCTATGACCATGGTAGATTTGAGAAGTCTCCATCCCAGTGTGTAAGTGTAAGGATACACTGCACTCTGTTGATGTAAGGTGGCAAAGTATGCTTGACTACATCATGGAATTTCTGGTTTTAGGATGTTACTGGAAATTTGTAGAATGTTGTTCTAGTCGAGGGAACTAATATGGCGAAGGGATGCCCACATCAGTCTCAAGAGAATAGTGGATCCTTAGTGTTCTACATCATGCAAGAGAAACGTTTGAAGAATTGACAATTCTATTCTGAACAACTGAATTGAGACTTTGTTATGAAATGCATGAAAGACTATTTTAGCATCATCTCGACAAGGTTATGTACAAACTATTATCACTATTTTCTCTAAAACTCCATTTCTGTTTTCTGCCAAGAAATTATCCTGTGATTTATAATTACACGTATCTTTTATATATTATGTTGTAGGACAAAATACTGTATAAACAATGACACTATCCAAATGTGGTTCATGGAAATATTGATGTCAAATAATCTTTTCATTGTATTTGCTCTATGTATACTTGATTGCTGATTTAATAAATTTATTGTTACAGTTATTGACCCTCCTACACATAGTTATAGAAATAGTGGATGGATGGAGGGGTGTGTGTCACTAAGCATAGATTAAAGACAGATTTATCTTCTCCTTTTAGTAAGAAGTTTTCCACATAAGAAAATATTGTATGACAGTAAATGTTTGTCTTTAATGTTGTGGAAGAGAGAAAACGTTTACAGCATCTGCATATCTGCCACGTGAGAGAGACAGGTGGTCTTCTGGAGTATTACTAATAACATAAATTAAGATTTCCATCACTTGTAATTTGTATGGATGATTAATAACGATAATAATAATAATCACAGTCATTAATTATGGTGGTGGTGTGTCACACCTGGATATTAACTTTGACGTGTATTGCGCCATGAAGCAACACCAAAGCAGAACGACCCACGTGCCAAAGACCAATTCAATGGACCACTGAATCTTTGTTTTGCTTACCACTCTACAGACAATATGTCACATGACCTATAAAGTCCGAAAGGTACGGGGCCTATATCTTTGAAGGGGTTTCCGGTTCATTTACAAATGCGGGCTTTTGACATGAATGTGTTTGGTTATTTCATTAACAAATTGCTGAAACATAGCAAAATGTTTTTAAAGGTGTATTCTATTTGTCTGGGTATTTTCTGTTTAACGTTCTAAAGTGAGCAAGAGAGATTATACTAAGAGGAGTAATTTAAGAACATTAGCACGAATTACTAAAGTAGGATAGGTGAGCTAAGCACATTAACACGAGTAATTAAGTCCGATAGGTGAACTAAGCACATTAACACTAGTAATTATAGTAGGATAGATTCTGTAAGCTCAAAATTTAATTTCTCACCAAAAAGTGCATAGTGCAAAAAAAGAGAGAAGTACATTTCCCAAACCTAAGACGTTATGTTCTAAAATTACCTTTTATTGATTTAAATTGGTATTTTTATAGCTGAATGTTGAACGGTGGTAACTAGTTAATGAAAGCTTTTCGACGTTTTACTCATTTGCACTCACGCATATTTGTAAAATAGTTGTTGTTTTATATGCGCATACACCGTATTTCTTTAAATGAGTATGATTCTATGCGCCCTTTCTAATGAGATAAACATTCGAGAAAAATACCCCTACCCAAGAATATCAATATTAATTACATTATTGGCAATCCTGACTTAAAAGAGAATACCCCTAGTGGTATTTTACTTCCAATCATTCCTGATGTTAGTAATTCTGAGAAGTATTTCCATTTTGTCCACGTGCTTAGTATGGCCAAACTTGAGTTGTACTTCGAACACAGGGCCAATCCTTTATCTCTACTTAACTTTGTTCTTGCCACTTCATATCGAAAACAGCTGTCTTCAACAGTTATGTATCCTACGCCACACTTATCACTCGTGTAAGGACAGGACAGTTCGTCTTCACCATTTAGGCACTGGGGAGACATGTCACAAGAAAAGTGATGGTTTGTGACAGTTTGACTGAGTCTGGAACAGTTCCACTTGCCGTCAGGCATTTCTTCTGGAAGTGTGGACTCGTGAAAAGAGAAGTTGAGTCTGAAACCAATGTGTAGTATTTCCTTTGTACTTTTAAAATGCACGAAGAATGCTCTCCCTTGTCGTATAACAATAGGATTATAAGAATCAAGCCACGACTTCCATATGTCGTCACGACCTTTGAAATGAGAGTTAGAGATGACTAGACGGTAATAATCAGGATGCACGTTAATCTGTAGTATTCTGAAAACACTTATTATAACCGAGTTGTTTGGAGGTATTTCTACTCTCAACCATCTGTCAATATCGGCGTTGAATGTTGATTTCCTTTTTCCCCTAGCGAGCTCTATGAAACCTGGAAATTATAATACACATACAATTAATTAATGCAAAATGTCATGTGAAATAAACTAACAATAATAATGTGTTACATATTTAGAAAAATTACGTAATTTGGTTCCAGAGTTTTATAACAACACAATGGAAGCGTATATTGCATACGTCATTTGAATTTTGTGTCGTTTTCAATTACAGTTTCTGACTAGGAGATAATAGAAAGTAACTATAATGTTGAAGGGTTGTTTAGCATTATTTGTTTCTATTTTATACGAATTGAAATCAAAATCAAACACTGAAATGAGTTTGTACTTATACGTTTACATAACTAGATTTCTTTGTTTACCTATAAACCCGTAGAGATTTTATTAGGCGTAAAGTTATTATTAATGCATGAGATCAGTATTCAGGCCATTGTCAAACACTCTACCATTTCACCACTGTAGAGTTGAAGCTGACAGTATGGATGACTACTTCTATGAGAAATATTGTTAACGCAATATTAAACGATAACTACACTACTACCCGTCTATCTATCTATCTATCTATCTATCTATCTATCTATCTATCTATCTATCTATCTATCTATCTATCTATCTATCTATCTATCTATCTATCTATCTATCTATCTATCTATCTATCTATCTATCTATCTATCTATCTATCTATCTATCTATCTATCTATCTATCTATCTATCTATCTATCTACAGATAAACGCATTTTAACTTCTTGTTGACAAACACACACACACACACACACACACACACACACACACACACACACACACACACACACACACACACACGCACACACACACACACACACAAAATTACATTAATAAAGGAAAATTCTTATACAATTTTAAACACATCCCTTAAGGTTGCTTATTCTAATGGTAGTTGTTCTGAATTCTAAACTAATTATAATTCCTAAGTTATAGCGATTTATTGTATTATTCAGAAATATTAAATGAATGTAAATAAAACAGTATTAGCATGAGACACAAATAATAAACCCCCCACTCCATTTTATATAATCAATTAGAAAATATAATTCACACACACACTGATTATATTATTCACATTTTATAGCCGGCCATTCCCGCTATTATAATATTATGTCAGTTCATTTCAATTTGATTATCTTTAGAAAAGTCTCGAAATGTCAAACACGGACCAGTCACACATGCAAACACACATACAGTCAAGAAGAATATAGACACACACTCCTGTATGTGTACATATGTGTTTGTTTGTGTATACATATTATCTCATTTAATTCACAAAGTGTAAATTAATAGATACACGTTTAATTTAAAAATGTTATTAAGTACCAATACCACCTCTGCTCTTTTGCTCGTTGTCAAACACTTTTTCAATTTCATAAAAGTAATAATGTTTCTTCATGTTGGGGCCCCTGACTCATAAGCTGTCTTGTCCAGTGGGAAGACAATCCAAATAGAGAATCCATATAAATATATAACTAATTTTTCATCAGCAGACTGATTCATTTCATTGATCATTAATCATTATCAGAAAACTACTGGACTTTCTGGTATCACATGTGGTAAAGATGCTCTTCATGGCTCTCAAATGTGCTTCTGATGAGAACTGAGATTTACCTCCCTTTGTGATTGTTTTTCTGTTAGCCACATATGTCACTTTCTCTATGTGAGTGTCTTTCTGTTAGCCACATATGCCACTCTCTCTTTGTGAGTGTCTTTCTGTTAGCCACATATGTCACTCTTTGTGAGTCTTTCTGTTTGCTACATACGTCACTTTCTCTTTGTGATTGTCTTTCCATGAACCACACATCACTTTCTCTTTGCGACTGGCTTTCTGTGAGCAACATATGTAGCTTTCTCTTTGTGATTGGCTTTCTGTGAGCCACATATGTTACTTTCTTTTTGCATTTGCCACAACTGAATTGAAGTGTAATCTCTTTCACGGAGGCATTCCAAACCTCAAAGCATAATGTAACACACCAAACTATAATATTTAAACTGCAACCTAAAATCTAATACCCAGACTGAGAATGTAATTTGAATTAATCTATGAAGTGTCAATGGTGCAAGGAGGTCAGAGTAAATCCATAAAGTGTCCATGATAAGAGGTCAGAGCGAATCCATAAAGTGTCCATGGTGTAAGGAGGTCAGAGTGAATCTACAAAGCATTATAGATGCACCTAAGTCAGAACAATTTACAGCCCACTTTGCCATTTACAATATATATGCACCTGCAAGCAGGAGCTTGACTTTTTATGTAATTTATTGTGCTATTGGCGAGCACACTTGCATTATTCTATATATCGTCTGTCTTGATTCTAGGCCATTAAGTAATACAACAGTAAAGGTCCGATCAAAATTTGTCCAGTATTTTGTTAGTACTGGCCAAATGAAGAAAGCTATATTTTAATGATATATGTATTGATGGAGAATTCTCCCACATATTTTTAATATAACTTTTTATCTGCTGATCTATAAATTTTTAAATGAGATGCCATTTGTATGATTTAGAAATGTTACCAAACTTTATTTTTGAAGTGTAAATCCAGAATGGACAGGGGTGAAGGAGGGGTAAAAGTTGAGTAAGTATGCACAGAATAGTAGTCGCTGTTGTTGTGATATTGCTAGATCCATTCATTATTACTACATAATACATCGCGACAATATAGATGGATATAGATATCACAAAGTTTGATTGGTAGTTAAGAGAACTTTGGCAGTAAGGAATGTTGTAATAAGTATAAATTACTTTCTAAAAGCTTCAGCAAGAAGTACTGGATTGCTACTCACACACTACTATGGCTCCACCCCGTTTTTGAACAAAACAGACAGGCATACTTGTTCAAATTTTTCACCATGGTGCGAAAGAAAGAGAAATTAGTGAGTGAGTGAGTGATAGAGAAAGAAAGGAAGGAAGAAAGAAAGAAATCAGATTGAATCCATGAATTGTCTATAGTATATGAAAAACAAAGTGAATTCATGAACTATCATTTCTAAAGTGTTTTCCATCTTTCAGTAGGTATACTTTGTCAAATAAATCAGTTTTGTATCAAATATACAACTGAAAGAAGGCAGTGTTTCGTTGATGATTAAATAAATAACTTCTTTGAATCCAGAATTTGAACCAACTAGTGATCAATCTTCAAAATGGTTAGCCTATTTTTCAAAGCAAAACATTTTCACCTGCTCTTTCATGAAATCTTCACTTGCATTACTGTACAGCCTTCTATTATTGTTTTTGTCATAAAATCAATGAAGTCTGTCATTCAACAGTGGCTCTATTTACACTTTACGTCAGATCTATGGCTGGAATTTTCTTTGTAGCTCTTAGCGGTGCACATCCAATTCAGTTCCCAATACACACCCTTCTGGACGTGAATTACTGTCTGGAGATTGGCTGGCATGATGGACGAAATTGGAAATGAATCTAGATTTTTCAGAAGTTAAGTTTCCGATTTTTATTCTACAATGTGTCTGTCCGGACACTTTTAACTGAGATGCATGGCAACAAATTAAATACTATGCGGATTTTCCATGAACGGATTACTCACTTAAGGGGCTGGTCCTTGGGGTGTCGTAAAAAGGCAGCCATCTTAAGTATGGCGGCTGAATTCCTGAGTAAGCAGGAGTACGTTGGACAATAGAAAAGCCATTGTTTTTTTCCAAAGGAGACATCAACAATTCTTTTATGGAAGGACAATAAAATGGGTCTGGGGCTAAAGCGCAAACATGTCCACTATGTTTCCTTAACTTAGTGTGTCAGAATTTTATGTAAGGATTTCCTTCTTTTAAAGTTCAGTGTGTTCTAACGTAACCTTAGTGTGTCAGAATTTTATGTAAGGATTTCCTTCTTTTAAAGTTCAGTGTGTTCTAACGTAACCTTAGTGTGTCAGAATTTTATGTAAGGATTTCCTTCTTTTAAAGTTCAGTGTGTTCTAACGTAACCTTAGTGTGTCAGAATTTTATGTAAGGATTTCCTTCTTTTAAAGTTCAGTGTGTTTTTAATGTAACCTTAGTAAAAAGAAATGGAATGCTTTCTCCAGCAGAGCTAAAAGTTCCTCTAATTTCTATAATACCTGACCGCTCACATACATGGTGATCAGCTGACCCTCATTATTGTGGGTCAGCGCTTGACCCTCATTATTGTGGGTCAGCGCTTGACCAGCATGAGACTATGTGTTAGGTTCTTTACCAGCATTACTTCTGGTGAATAAATCCAAATGGTTCAGCACATTAAATTAAATCTTTAAAAATTGTTGGAGTAATACATTGGAAGAGGATATCAGATCATGAAAAAGAGAAGGAAAAGGAGAGGAAAAGAGAAAGAGAGAGGGTAGATGGTAAGAAAAAAGAAATGAAGATAGAAGAGCCATAGAAGAAAGATCGACCGAAGAGAAAGATAGGAAGAAGTAGAAAAGAAATCCTTTACACAATTATCTTACCATATTTGGGAGACATATAGGTGATCTCTAATTTAGGATGCAATACTTTAAGCACTCCCGAGAAGTGTACAGTGATAAAAGAAGCTATCAGTACCGCTGGATTAAATTCAAATATCACATGATTGGTAGCACTTGTCACAAAAGGGCCAATGTCTATATTTGTCAAAAATGATGGGTAGTCTGGACTATCATAGACAAAAATGTCAGGATTCGGGATCTGATCCTGGCGGATATTCATTACCATGTAGGTCGGCAAGATCACCTCGACTACAGTCGAACAATTTTGATGCAAAGGGTCTTTGCTTTTACTTCTTTCTTCTTCTGAAATGTTCTTGGGTTTGTAATTAAAATTTATAATTCCTTCTTCAGCACAAAACTGTAATTTCTCGAGACTTGAATCACATATGTCAGCGTATCTCTTTGAAATCGTGATGTTGATGTAAACCGGGCATTTCAGCAAAGAATATTGCGTGACCTTTTGCTTCGTAACGTATGGTAGTCTATTCACGTCAGAAATCTAGGACAAGGATTAAAAAAGATTTGTTTAAGAAATTGAATTTGAATTTGAAGGCATAATAAACAAGTTTGTTTAAAAACAATATAATATAAAAACAATAGTAATTTCATAAACCATAAATCTCTCCAAAATATGCCTATAATCAATGTATTTAAAATTATGCCTTACTTATTTACCTATACTACTTTAGCATTTATCATGAACAACAATGTTCCCTACTTCTTCCCGATTCTTTAATAGATCTTTGCATAGAAAGCAGATGTTGGGTATGAAGTTTTATTTCTGTGACACTGCACCCCATTGTTATTGGTTATGATGATGATTATTATTAATCATCCATTACTAATTACAAGTGATGGAGAAATTTTAATTTATGTTTATTAATAATTCTCACCAGAGACACTACTGATATCTCACTTAGCGGATTAAACTGGTTTAGTAAACTCTTCTCTCTTCCACAACAGAAAGACGGGCGTTTTAGTGTCACACAGTAATTTTGTATCAGAACAGCACTCATGATGAATGGAAACACTCGATATCAATCGGTAGTTTTACAGCACTCATGATGAATGGAAACACTCGATATCAATCGGTAGTTTTACAGCACTCATGATGAATGGAAACACTCGATATCAATCGGTAGTTTTACAGCACTCATGATGAATGGAAACACTCGATATCAATCGGTAGTTTTACAGCACTCATGATGAATGGAAACACTCGATATCAATCGGTAGTTTTACAGCACTCATGATGAATGGAAACACTCGATATCAATCGGTAGTTTTACAGCACTCATGATGAATGGAAACACTCGATATGAATCGGTAGTTTTACAGCACGCTTGATGAAGGAAACACTTGACATCAATCAGTAGTTTGACAGCACTCATGATACTGGAATCACTCGGTATCATTCGGTAGTTTTGCAAGAATAGTGAGTGAGTCAGGAACATCATAAGACACCCCATTCCGTACCCATCCCTTCCCATCCCCTCGCTCCTTATACAAATGTTTCTCTCTGAGAAGTCAGAAACATGTAGGATCCGTTTATCTTCTGTCATGGGACTTAATGCATGGCGTGTCTCCATACTCAATAGCCGAGTGCTAGAAAACACTGAATGTCATGTTAACTGTACAGGTGATTAAATATTCTAACACTCACATATTGAGTATGGCGATTCTAACATTCCATTTAGTACACGTGCACTTACTGGCAATACAGTACAGACACTGATCCCAAAACCACATCCTAACACACACACACACACACACACACACACACACACACACACACACACACACACACACACACACACACACACACACACACACACACATATTTCGCGTGAGGGCATAGTCACAAACGAGCATGTATGTAAGTGCGTGTTTGTGTGTGTGTGTTCCTATTTTATGTGTGCATGCTTTGATTCACATTTTGCTTGAGATGGATGTTATGCGAAATGTTTCTGTTTGTTCTTTAATACAAAGATGCTTTTAGAAAACTTTCTTCTTATTGTTCAGAGAATACGCTGAATTGTACACTAATCAGAAAATACGCAACCGTTGCAAAGATAATTATTTGAACGCCGTGGAAAACCTGACAGGCAAAACCACATATCGAGACTATTTTCAGAACCTGAAGACGTGATTGTCTGCCCTTAGTGGAATGACAATGTTGACACGTTGTCTGTACAGAAGAGTGCGCTCTTATCAAGAAACTGAAATCAATATTAGAGTAATGTGAGCGTCCGTGGGTTGATGTCGTTCTTTTATCATGAGTGCTGTAAAACTACCGATTCATGTCGAGAGTTTCCATTATCATGAGTACTGTATAACTACTGATTGATTTCGAGTGTTTCCAGAATCATGAGCACAGTCTCACTTTGATAACTCTAAGACATTCTTTAAGGCATTACTGCAGCTGAAATCGATCCCGCACGTTAATACAATGTTAAGGGTTTTGTTTTTTTAAAGTTGTAAATCCGCGTATCGTAACTGAATTGAAGGTTACAAAAAATTTATAAAGGTTTATTGTTTGACAGGAAGAGGTTCCAGTGTTGGAGCCAATCACTTTGTTTAGTGAGGATAGCATTTCAAAGTACGGCCTGAAAAGATGGTCTGATAAAATGAGATTTGTTTTGTTGTTAGTCGTATGTTTGCTTTGCTATTTTCTTTTCTTTGGGGTGTTACGTTTATTCAATTCACACATTGTATATTCCTTATGCATTAAAATACTTTAAAATTATAAATCTTATCTTAAGATTCATATACTGTGTCCTTTTCACCAGCAGATAAAGACTCGACTTGTATGCTGATATGTTTGTGTGTTTGAATGTCTTTTAAAGGTGACGACCTGTGTGTTTGTAAGTGCGACACTTATTTCTAGAATAACTCTCTAGTGGCATTTGTGAAATAAAGATATTTACCACACGTGTCGCTCCGGTTATCTGTTCGACGTCACTTTTGTCCAATGATACATCAACGTTAATACAGAAATTCAAGCGTGACGCGGTGAACACAACCAGTGTGAACAGCAGAGCCATGTCTCTGTTTTAGTTTTCCGCACACACACAATTTCTACACTTGGAATGACAGAAAATAACCAGTATTTATAAGTGATTAATTTACTTTTATGTGGGTATTGGAGATAAATCACGTATTG